>SCLD01049337.1:0-16468 GCA_004367895.1 Oikopleura longicauda | reverse complement strand
TCACCTAGCGTATATATGAAGACCCAATATAGATTGAAGATGGACACCCTAGATGGACCTGCTTTCAGTCCCATGATATGATATTATATAAAGTTGATACAGTTTGCAAGTGAACATAAACTAGTGACTTTTTATAGGCTGATGAGGGGTATGAACCGTATGATCAATAAAGCATGAGATTATATAAAGTACAGTACGGTCTCTTTATCCCAGCCTTTATAATCCCGATGAAATATCAATTTGAACTTGAATCAAAGGTCGAATAATTATAATATGCTGCACTCAAATATCTTCATCGGATGAGGATAGTCGCTTATCTGGAATACTGCCAACACAAATGACCAGATCCCAGGTGGCCAAGTTCAGACTTGATCATCATAAAATGATCTACAAGGAAAAAAGACGAATGTCTATGCCAGGTACTTTCAAAATAAAAGTTGTTAAAAGTTTATGAATAGCACTAAACATTAAAACGAAAATGCCATCGGTATTCATTATAAAAGCAGCAATTAAAAATCAAGCCAAGTTGTGGGGGAATTACGAATTCACAACATTCTCTGACCGACGTGGGAGATCGAGAGTTTTCAGGGGCGTGAGGGGATGCATTTCCCGAGAACACCACGTACTAAACCCTTTGTATTTATGTTGAACGAAATGATTAAGTTAAGGGCATGGATAAAATTTTGATATTATCCTCATTTTTATGTTTTGTCAAGGTCAAAATCTAGGTTTAATTATTCAGCGTTTTAATAAGCTATCGATTGTTCTGATTGAGTTAGGTTAAGTGGGTCAACGATCGCTTTCCAATTCTTATCAAATAATATGTGTGATATTCAATTTGATGTAACCTACTTGTTTCATAGAGAAATAGCTGTAATTTTTCATCATGTGCTGCGAAAAAATCTTTTGTTACGTATGTTCTAAAAGCTTAGTCACATGGCACGACGATCATATGATAATCTATTGTTGCTTAAGACAATGTAAAGTTCCGTTTGCTTCGACCGTCAGTGTTTGAAGGATTATACCTTCAATAATAAAGCATACCATTGACTATTCTGGTAGGATTTTAAATATTTTTTTCATTTTATACTTCGAAATCAAAGTAAGGTTCTCGTCAGCTTAAAAAATAATAATATTCATGACCTTACACCGTTGTTTTATATGATAAACTTGTGAACGTTGCTTGAATTTTCAATTGATTATGGTTTTCCAATGTAAAGTGGTGTGCGTCTTCCCGATGGTCATTTGGCCCGAATTCCGCTAGGGCTGTATAGAGACGATGGCCATCGGGAAGGCGCACCTCACTATATTATATACCGTTACGATGCTTGAATTAAATCTGATTTTTAGCTGCGCCGCGACTTTCAGACATTCCAGAGCAGTCTGAATCTCAAGTATCGTCAAGAAATGTTTCAAAACTGTCAAGTTCAGCGATGAGCCATTCGGCACTGACATTACATTCGACATAAAAACAGTAACGATTTTACTGAAAATAAATAAAAAACAAGTTTAAAATGTCCTCGTTATGGCCAATTCGGATTCGGATAACGGACATTACGAATTTCTCCGAAAAGCCGTCCCCGTCCCGCGATGTCTGATCCCGACCAGGTTTAAGACACAAAACGTCGACACAAAACATGTCAAAATTGATTAGTTTATTATTTTTGAATGTTGACTGAACTGTGTCAAGCTGAAGAGTTAATGGCAGCATATGAATATTGTACTTTAGCGTAGTACAACCGGTTGTTCCGGCGTAGTAATGATATGGTGGGTTACATGGTCAAATAATTATTTTCATCCTATTTAATTGTTAATTTTAGCCTACATTAAAAGACAACAGGTTATGATTCATTCATTATGACTCATTAACAACTTCCTGCTGGTCAATAGTCTCTGCAGCAGCTTCCCAATCCCATTTTTCTTCAGATTCTTCTTGTCGGGCACTCCTTGAAGGCGTCTTCTTTTTCTCTGCCTTGGCATCTGCTTTTGCATCTTCCTTCTCCACTACCTTGTCACGTTTCTGAAGACAAAAATCATTGTGTTGGCTAACTAATGAGATCAGAGAAGGTCGGACACGCTTTCCCAATATCTGTCCGAGTCAAAGACCATGTCCGAGGTTTTAGGAAATGCGCATGTCCGAAGTCGTGTCCGTGTCCACCATTTTGAGAATGAGATTTAAAAATTTTACCTCAAGAGTTTTCTTTCTCATTGCCTTTGAATATTCAGCCATGGTTAATTTCTTTTTATTATCTGTCGATCCGTCCAAAACTGTCGAAGCGGTTGTTCCGTCCTTCTTTTTCTTTTTCCTTTTCGCTTTCTTTGTTTCTATTTCTCCCATTTTGACCACCTGACCATCTTCACCAATTTCAGCAACTTCAGTCACCCCGAAGGAAATACCCTTCTTCGATTTCTTCTTTTTCTTTTCGTCCTTTTCACCTTCACCATTTTCATCTTCAGGTCCATCAGCATCAGCAAGATCTTTATTTATCTTCGTCTTCTTTCTCATGTCTGTTCCTCTCTTTGCTTTTTCTTCAAGTTTTTGTTGAAGGAATCTCTTCTGAACAACGTAATCAATCTTTTCTTCTCCTCGAAGTGTCTTGAAGACAGCATCTTCATCTTCAGCTGGTGCTTCTTTAAGATCTTTTCTTCCGCCTTCCATTTTATTTTGTTGCGTTAGTATCGACATTTTCACAGATTTTGAAGATTTTATAATTTCTACAATTCCTTCAAATGTAATATCATCAAAATCTTCACGATCTTCAATTCCAATAACACGATCACCAACCGAGATGCCAGCTTTTTCGGCGGGACCGTCAGGAGCCAACATTTGAATGAAAAACCCTTGAGCGTCTTGATTTATAGAAAATCCAAAAGTGTTATTTTCTTTCTGCAAATCGACAGAGACAATTTGAGTACCAGCTCCAGCCGTGTTCTAAGAAAAACAGATTTCGAAACATTATTCTGAAGCGTTCATAGTTTGCTTGGACGCAATCTAGAAATAAGTTTCGTAATCTGTTCCTGTTTAATACTTTGAACATTAAGAGTGACCATATCTCCAGATTCCTTGACCAATTCAACAACGGCTTCATGTTCTTCCTGTTCTACATTATGATGGTTAACTTCTAACAATCTATCACCCTAGTAAAAGGGATTTGCAAAGGTGACCATAAACATTTCATAATATTTTTGGTCTTGCCGATCCCTGCCTGTCGTAATCCAGCTCCATAGGCAGGTGTTCCAATGGTGACATCTTCAATATAATGACCATTATCATCAAACCAAAGAATAAATCCAAGTTCTTGATCACTTGTTTTAACAATTTCAACATCACGTGGTTTTGAAGTCTTGGAAACTTCTTCAAACTCAATAGTTAGCTTAGATAAGTTTTCAAATTGCTCCGTAATACATATTATTTAGAGCGCATAACTACGCCATAACTACGCTATAGAAGTTATAGCCTATAAATACTGTGTAACTATGGTTTAACTACGATATTAGCCAATCAGAGAACGAGGAGCTTTTGGATAACCAGACTTTATTTCGTTTCCTTCTACTTCATTAATAATCTTCATGACATCTTCATAATCCATCTCAGCTACATTTGTGTCATTTATTTCCATGATTTTATCTCCATCTCTCAGACCTGCATAATCTGCTGGGCCGCTTTTTTCAACCCAATGAACAATGTGACCAACCTTTTTCACTTCTTCGTCATCTCCTCCCATGAAAGAGATTTGATTGGCTAAATGAAATCCCCAACCGGTATCGGCATCATCGACTTCAGGATCTTTGATAACATATAATTCTGCCTTCTCAAAACTGACTTCAATATTTTTATTTTCCTCTTCGTCATTTGAAGATTTCTTCTTATTCTTTCCTATCCAATCCTTATATCCACTGAAGCCAAGTTCCGCCTTCATTTTGTCCAATGAAAGATGATTTTTGCGAATCAAACCAAAAGTCTTTGCATCGACCGCAAGAAGGGTCACCATGTTATGGCAAGCTTTGATACGATAAAAAACATCTTCAGCATTTTCAGTTTCAATATTGACACCATTGATTTCAAGAATACGATCACCAGCACGCAAACCAGCTTTGTCAGCAGGAGATTTTGCGGTGACATTTTCCACAAAGTGACCTAAAGTTAACGTCGGTAATTTCCTTGGCACTGTGGGCCATTTAAGATTAAATTGAGGTTAAATTGGGATATAATATTAACAATATCATAATGTTCAATTTCTATTATTTACCATCTGTATCATTCCACATATAAAATCCATATCCCCCTTTTCCTTTCATTATCCTAAACATGAACGGTCGATTTTTCAATCTCGCATCATCTGATCGTTCATCAATAACTGTCAATGAAAAATCATTTTTCGCTTTGATAATCTCAGCAACAATTTTCTCGTGAGACCATTTCTCAGCATTGATTGAATCAATCGCTGAAACATAAAGTTATATTTTCTTTTTCTGTCCGGCTCATGCCGATTTTGCCCAAACGGGGATCAAATCAGAACTAAATTCCGAGAAATTTCAAAACTTTCATTTTCAAGCCTAAATTGTCATTTTTGAGGTAAAATCATAAACATAATAATAAGGGTGAATTTATGGATTTTTTTTGAATTCACCCTTTTTATGATTTTCGCGATTTTCCTGAAATTGGCCATTCAAATAATGGCTATTTTCGTGAAAATTTAAAAAAATCGTATATAGGGTGAATTCATTAAACTACGGGAATGTACCCTAGTTATCATTTTTGTGATTTTTCCATCAAAAATGACAATTTAGGTTTAAAAATGAAAGTTTTGAAATATGTCGGAATTTAGCCTAGTCAAATCAGAACTAACCTAGAATACGATCTCCATCTCTAAGTCCTGCTCGATCAGCTGGTCCACCGCGTTCAATTCGTCGAATAATATTTCCGTTTCGGTCTCGATCGATTGCCAAGAAAAATCCAAGTTCTTCATAATCGTGCTGAATTCTCATAATTTATGAAAATGTTTTTTTACAACCGGTATTATTATGAAAATATAAATATTAATGATAAATATTAAATGCTCATTATCCATATCCCATTTCAGTGAAATTGGCGAGGTAGAATAAAACTTGTATTGAGCAAGAATTGAACTCTGACCTTTTGAATGAGGCAAACTCTGGGTGCACCAAGTTTTTGAGCAGGTCTTCGTGATGCAATGGTACTGTCTGACATGTAAGATTGACTATCAGCATTTGAAAGCGAATAAGTGTCTCCTCCGTGTTGCGTACTGTATCAAGATTTCAAAACAAAAATCAGAATTTTTATATTAAAAAGAATTTTTTGTCGATCGTTGAAATCTAGCCTTTGATCATCATCGGTAATATCAGTTTCCATGTCAGATTCGAGATCAGTTGGTAAGAATAATGGTTGATCTGGTATAGAAACTGAATCCCATTCGTTTTCTTCAATTCCACCATTTTTATATTCAACAATGGATTTGTAATGGTTATTGGCAGCTTTGAACGGTTTAATTTTTGCAAAAAATACGGTGGATTGTCTATTTATGAATCAGATGTCAATAAGAGCGATCATAGGCTGACTTCAACGCTTATTCCTAGATTGTCGGAAATTTCGGAATTTTCGAAAAATACGAACAAAAATTCACCAGCTGGTTCTAGAGCCAAGAAATCGGCAAAAATGTCTCGAAAATCACGAATTTTTGCCATGGGAAATATTATCGATTTAATATTATTAAACACAGGCCTTGATCAGTTACCAACATTATACATTGTGATGCAGTGAATCCCGATAATTGATCATAAATATCTTCGAATTCAATACCTTCAGTCGTATGACCATTCAATTGAATGATTCTATCTCCAACTTTTAGTCCAGCGTCTTTTGCTGGCCCTTCGTCAAATACTTGATCAACATAATGACCATCTTTTTCTTCGTCATATCGAATTTTGAAGCCAAGTCCTTCGAATTCTGGAAGTCGACCAACACGAATGAGTCTAGGTTTATTACGAACAAATGTCTTGTCATAATCATCATCAACAACGATGAAATGAGCAAGATTTCGGCCAGCTTTGATTGTAGCAATCAAACGCTAATTTTGGTTTTCAAAATAAGTCTTTGGCTCAAAGTACACAAGAGACAAAAATGAAAAATAAAAACCAGCCTTGTGAGTTTCGTATTCAACATTCAAACCATTGATTTCGATAATTCTGTCACCGATTCTTAGACCAGCACGATCGGCAGGGCCACCGGGATCAACCCATCGAATAACCTTTTGGTGAGTTATTGATAATATGTTCAACTTATAACATCATAGCATAAGGTAAAATATTCGGTGCTATATTTGCAGATTTCATTGACATTTTATTGCCTTCCGATCGTTTGCTAAAGCCCACGCATAAAACCAATGAGTCGGAAATTTAAAACTATTGCAAAAATCAAATTTTTGAGAAAAAAATAAAAAAAAGGAATTGTGAGAAAACTGTAGCTGATATATTTACTTGGAGAAATGATAACAAAACGTTCAAAAAAGAAGGATTATTGGTTATTTTGTTTATTAAAAAGGGAACCGAAACCGAAAAAAGTCCTTCAGAAAATAATTCAAAAACAAAAATGCCTACCAAAATCTAAGACTGATTTTTTGCTATGACATATTTTTCCTGTGTAACTTTCGGCAAAACTTCCGGTCATTTATCTGTACTTTTTTATAGAATGCGGAATAAAAATCTTTAACTCTTGACCTGACCAATACGATTGTTATCAATGACAACATATAAACCATAGTCTTCTCGGACAGTTTTCGTTAGTCTACAATATCGCGGACGTGCTTGTTTTTCTTCCTTTCTATTTTTTCTTTGTCCACGGATACCTGGACGTCCGTCAAAATAATCGTCCGCCAAACTTGCAGTAACAGTGACAGCTTTTTTTCGAAAGTAACCATCTGAGATTGGGTCAACGACCATGAGTTCGACCCTATCCCCGGCCTGACGTATTAACTGAATGACTTCTGATGGTTTCGTGGCTTCAACATTATTTGAACAAACTTCAACAATTCTGTCGCCAATCTTCAGGCCAGCCTTTTCCGCGGATCCACGCGGGGCAACACCTTCCACAAAAATTCCTTTTCGATCTTCTAGATAAAGCAAATGAAATCCCAAGCCATGAGTTCCAGATTTTTTAATTCTACAAATCTTGAAAAAGTTTTCAACTTATTGATTTCGTACGGCGCGTCAGTATGTGTCTGTGTCCCCAAAACTCTGGCCGACACTACAACTTGAATGCATCGTATTGAAAACTAAACTTGGGTCTATAATCACCATCGTCACTGGTGACTCCAGCAACGTTTTTCAGATTAACGGCCACTTTCAACGGTTTTATGTTAATTCATGTGAATACTCTAATTCTTTTGACATAAAAAATTTTCGAGATAACCGTTCCTTTGTATTCCTTGTATAATAAATCCGCATCTTCCTCCACTACAAGCATTTTCATTTCATTTCCACATTGCTCCATTCGAATGTTTATCTCGCCAACTGAATTTTGACGTTCAGATTGGGTGACCAATCAGCACCAAGATAAAATACCTGATGCATTGCAGCAAATTAAACCAGCAATCTCGATAACACGTGATCCCAAACTGACACCAGCAAATGCTGTATTTGATTGATCTGATATTCGTTTGATAATATGACCGCGACGGTCTTCATCATAATCCAACGCAATGCCAAAATTATCCTTTTGTTGTTTAATAATACAAAATAATTTTGGTTTTGGCAATTCCATCGGAGCGTCACGATCCTCGTCATCAAACTCTGAATCGAGCTCAGAATCAGCTTGAGCGAGATCGACATTTTGTGCAAGGAATATGAGCAAAATAACACCGGTAATAATTCCAATAAGTTGCAAAGATGCCAAAACAGGTAATACATAATATGGAAGGTCGATATATTTTTCAAAGAGTTGTCTCTGGACTCTTCAATAATCATTCCAGTAGTTTCATCTCTTCGTTTTATTACGCAAGAAGCTGGAATCGCGAAATTTTGAGTGTTGAAATCTTCCGGACCATTACTTTTATTAGTTTTTCAATTCATTCAGGCAGGTCTGGAGGTGTACAAATTCTCAAGGACATAACGAGTCGTACACTATGACCAGTTGACTACTAGTAGTTGTTATAGTCTATCAGTGATAGACTATCACCTGTACTTCCGGTACGATAACCATCGTTAGAAAAGGTTCCCTCGGATGAAGGAAAAGTATTTACTGAAGATAAAAACGTGGTTTAAAAACTATCCTTAGGCCACAGCATTCCATTTTGATTTGTATATATTCCATTTTGATTTGTATATATTCCACAATGTGGCGTTTACGGTCCTTACTTTCTGTTCCAAATAAAGCAAAAACTCCACGATACCATTCTTCAAAACTCTGTTGAGGTTCGTTACTCACACTTGGAAACTCATATTTCAGCAAAACTAACCAAGTGAGTCAAAGAAAACTCGGACGCTAGGTTGAAATCAACCGGAAGTGAGCCGGAAGTAAACGGGAAATGAACCGAGCCTTGGCAAATGCATCTTTTTGAGTTGAATAAACGAATATTCCGATTATTTCAGCAAAACAGCAAAGTGAAGTCACCCCAATGTACGACATTAACAAGATTTTATTTTTCATGTTCGCGCCACATGTTCCCATGTTGGCGCCAAGGCGACAACTAAATTATCAGATTATGAGTCATTTTGACTCATTTTTATAACTCATACTGTATGATTCAAACAGATACACCCTGCATTATAAATTATAAGAAATTGATTATCATTTATAATAACATTCGCGGTACTTTGTGTTAACCTAAAAACATAACACCAACGGCAAGCATAACGAGTAAAATAATATTCAATGTTTCAAAGTTTGCAATTTTCTTTTTGAGTTTTCAAAATTAAGGTGAGCGACGGACCGGACCCAAATTCCGAACAACATAAACATCGGACCAAAATCTTGGACCACCAATTCAGACTGGTTCTCTTATTTGGTCCGGTCCGATCATCCATGATTAAGAGCTCAGAGTGACAATTTAAAATGATTCATTTGAAAAGATTCCTTAACCGTGGGATTTGTAAATCGAAGCCAGATGGATGTCCCCAACATTGCGCAGCCACAAAACCAAAAAATAACATTTGCGATAACAAGAACTGTTCTTTTTTCGCATTTTAAAATGTCCGTGTAAAACCGTCACTTAGTGATTAAAAGATGGGATTACTAAGAGATTCAAAGTAATTCTAAGTAAGATAAAGAGTATGATTACATTGAAAAAGTGTTTTAAAATGATTCCTTAGTGCCCGAGCAAAACGTTTCTTTTTTCGAATTTTATTTTGAGTGTATCCATAGGGGACGATTGGCTGTTCATCTTCTTGCTTTTGCAAATCGTCCTCTGTCATGATTTCTTATACTTTTTTGGACTGTACTTCAGGATTTCTCTGTCATAACTCATCTAAGAATATCTGACATTTTATGCCATACCAATTGGTTTTATTTTCCAAAGTTTTTTTGTTGCTGATATTTCTGAAATTCCAGACACTGAGAGTGAAGACAAATTATGAATAAACTTGAGAAATCTTGAATGTTCTAACCTGAGGCAAGAAAGATTCGCGCCAAGATGATGACTCATTACTCCAAAAAATACACCACCAAGACAAGAGGTCATTTAATGACTCATTTTAAATTAATCTTGAATGACGAAGAGTGAAGCTGACAGCGGCCGATTTATCTCAATTATATAGGGGTGATACAATGGAGAGATCACGTACAAAACAACTGATGTTCCCGCAAGCAGCAAAGCTGTCCTTGTTGAATAATAAACTCAAAGAAAATATTTTTCATCGAAACATCTTCATATACAAAAGCCACTGGTATGGTACGTCCACCGATAAGATATCATCAAAGTCCACCGTCCGAATAGAATTTATCATGGTCCAGTGATAAAATCAGTACAAATTGCCTGTTCAAGCTCAAATCAGTACGCAGTCAAATCAGTACGCAGTCAAATCAACCGTCCGCCGAGGCCTGGTTGGAGCCAACTTGAAGGGATTGAATTCGGAAGAGTTTTAAGATTGATCATTTGAAAATATCAGAAATCTCGATTTGATATCCTTTCAAGCCATTCAATTTTTCGATTCAAAAATACACATTTATCGACAGGATCTTGCAATGGACCCTTTTTCAGAATTTTTATTAATTGAGCAATTAAAAGAGACTATCGAGGCACAGTCAAAAATATTAGAATATTACAAAAAGAAATGCAAAAAATTGACGAAAATAATTTCGTCAGAATTGGCAGATATCACCAACGGAAATGCTGATTCTAAAGATTGGTTCTAATTCCTATATTTGAACCGGGAAAGAATTTTGGTAATTTGGAACCTTCTAAGATGTTTTGACAAAATATTTTATGCAGAATTTAGCAGACTCAATATGCGATTTTTATACGAATTTATATGAAACTGATTATGTATATGATCAAAAATTGGTAGGACAGAATCGAGCTTTGAAGCTTGAAAATGATGCACTTCATCATTTGTTCAAAAACGGAACCAAAAATTATGAAATCATTGAAAATGAAAACGAAAGAATAATGAAACTTATTGATGAATGCCTAGGAAAGTTTTCAAAGCATAAATAGAGGTGCAAGTGGCTAAGAGGTACCATTGGTACCGTACCAAATTTGGATTGTAATATTGAAAACGAAAAAGGTACGAATAATATCGTTGTGCCCTCGGTGACCAACGTTGCGATTCAGACTGACCAATTCAAAGTCAAAACGAATGATTCCGTCACCCAAACCGATATTTTACCACGGTTAATTTCATCGCAGGTTGATTTTTGAAATAGATAAATCGACTATTCGTTAATCTTAAGTTAGATCATCTACTAGTTAGTATCATTTTAGAAAAAGTAAGTGAAAATCTCTGTCAGTTTAATATCGAATCTAAGAAAATAACTGGGATAATATCACGCCCTGGAAAACAATACCCAGTACTATCTGAAAACGAAGCGTCCCGGGACTCGTCAGCTGAAAAAATCTTGAGGCAGAATAGCTCGATAGTTACTACTGATAAAGCAGTTCAATGTGAGTCTTTGACGTATCAACCAGTCGAACTGATCAGATTGAATGCCAGAAGTGAAGGATTGATTTATAGAGATGGTGGTTACTATCCAATAAAGCCACCAGAAAAGTCCTCTACGAAAAAACGACTGGCGCCGTTTGATGATGAATATAGCATTGAAGAAAACTCTGGGATCGAATCAAGAAGGCATGATGTTTCAGAGCCCAGAAGACCATCTGTCAGGACTCGAAGGCCGCCAAAGCGGTTCAGATCGTCTTCATCACCACCACCACAATTCAAAACGTCAACTAAACCGAACAAATCTGAAAAATTAAAAGAAGAGTCCGAATCAAAGCAAAATCAAATCCCAGATATCTTGATAACTCAATCCATCACAGATATCCGGTCGATTCTTTCAAATGTTGCTCCAATCTCTGATTCGAATGTGCAAGAAAATCGTAAAAGGGTTACGTCCAAAGTCGACTTTTCAATTTAAAATTTCTGAAAACATGACCTTTTGAAAAGTCGCTCAAAGTTTTCTTTCACTTAATCGAATCTATCGTGCCCTTTTACTTTTGAAATCAACCTAACCCATTAAAGACGAAATCGACGAAAATATATTCCTGGGCGATATAAAACTGATTCCCTGAGAAAATTTGCCAAATAAAACGGAAAATAAAAATAACATAATAATGACATACTGCCTCAATTATGCCGCAAGCAATATTGGAGGTGTAAAGTTTATTTTTATTGCTGACGATCGAACTTTTGATAAGTCTATTGACATCGAGTGACAGGTTGAGAGACATTTTTATGAACCAGGGCTCAAAAATCTTGAAAAAACATGTTATTAGCGTTCAGAAGAAAAATATTGAGATATGAATTCGACCATTTTTTACACATTAGGCTTACTATTTGTCTTCGCTTTACCACGGTTAAACATCGCAGCTGGTCTTGGCAAAAGGGACCGTTTCAGGTTTAACCCACTAAGAAACGGTTTTAGAAACTGTATTAACCGGTTATTGAGTCCGTCATTATCAGGGGAGTTAAAACTTGAAAAGAATTAGGGTCCGTCACGTGGTTTAGCAAAACCGGCCTTAATTTTCGGGACTTAAGTCGATAGACTTCTTGACGATTTAATGTCAACCACGTGATGAACGCTAGGAAGTTGGTATAGTCCTGGTGGAATTTGGCGCTCAAGAATCACTCGAAACGAAGACAATGAACTACAAGATGTCTTCAAAAATCCGTTTTTCAGGATTTGTTTGCATAAATTAAGCACACTATAAAAGTAAGTATAAAAATATCAAAACCTTTCCAAGAAAAGCGGTTTATGCACGACAACGACAAAATAAAATCAAAATGCGAAGTCATATGTTTCTTTAAAAATCAGGAATCTGAGACCACTAGTCTTGGCAGAATTCCGCATACTGTATTCATACTAAAGAACATCAAATAAAATAAAAAATGGAGCATTCGAGTTAATTCGCAGTTAATTTCAAGTCTGGGCATCACAAATATCATTTAAATAAAAATAATTATCATAAGAATAACTCAGAAATTGAGTCTGAGTGGATAATCCGCTGTTTCCCGCTGTTGTCTTAACCCCTTCAGACCTTTACCGGTACTGATTATGTACCGGCACCGTTCCGACTAAGTTTTTGATAAATTGATGACAACCAAGTATTTAACAATTTGTGTCGAAAATCGAATTCATTCCGATGATCGAAAAATTGTCGAAATGATCGAAATTAATCGAAGAGCATATCGTGCACACGAGTTAAACGAAAAGTATGAAATTATAAAAACTGAAAAGAAATCATTTTTGGAAGAGGAACGAATTTCCGAATCCTAGGCATTCGGTCTTGTACGTAGAGTCCCTGATTGTGGACGGACCAGAGTCAACGGCCTGTAACACAGAAATGTCGGAAACTTTTCAAAGGTTAAGGATAAAGTGAAAAATCATTCTTATAAGGATACACTGCTCGAGACATTTTGCTCATTTCCAATGAGCCAGTTAAAAGGATATAGTCTGAAAGATGGTTTGGCAGATTTGGTTTCTGGATTGACTGTGGCATTTGTAAGAATACCGCAAGGAATGGCATATGCCTTTCTTGCTGGTGTTCAACCACAATATGGACTTTATACAGGACTTGATAAATTCGTAATGTCTCGATCTTTCTAGTGAGACACATGTGAACCGTTTTCTAAATTCCATGACCTAGAAGTGTTTGTGTTTATCGACCACAAGAACTTTATAGTTGTGTCTTCTATGCTCTATTTGCTACATCTAAACACAACTCTGTGGGGTCAACTTCGATAATGTCAATGCTGTCGGGCGATGTCATTGAAAACGAGTATCCAGATTTGGGTAAGAAAAAAAATTCTAAATTCTGACTGGTTGAGAGTGTTAACCTATGGAATTTCAGTTAATGCAACAGCCAATTTCACAAATCAATACGAAATCGAAAAAGCTGCATTCGCCAGTTCTTTTGCTTGTTTAATTGGAATTTTTCAAATTCTTCTTGGTATTCTCCAATTTCATAGAAAAGATTTTTAAATTGATGCTGGTTAGTCAAAGATTTTCTATTAATCAGAATCCGATCATCAATTGAAAATCTTTGAAAGACTCTCGTTTCTTTTACCTCCAACAGTGGTCAAAGGTTTCACCACTGGTTTAGGATTGATTTTTGATTAAATGTTATTTTTTCCAAATATCAAATATTTGGTCCCTACGGAAAATCGTTTCAAGCATTTTATATATGTACAAGTCAAATTAGGACGGCATTGGGGATTCCTAAAAAATATGTTCCAAGAGAATCAGGAATTGGCGGACTATTTATCACGTGGTTCAATCTTTGCAAAAATCTTCCAAAAGCTACTGTGTCGTCAGGAATGATTATTTCAATGATGTTCAAATTAGATTTTTGTGGTCTCTAGGCTATCTTAGTGATGAGACTACAACGTGAGAAATAAAATTCAAAGTCTGCATTGCAATCGTCACCATCATTGTATGCTATACAACGAAAATACTTTCAATTAAATATAAAAAGAAACTCAGGTTGGTTTTCCATAAGAAGTCTTTCTGATGTTTTATATCGGGCTGCTCTGGAAACGCCGATTCCTTTTTTTATCGAGGGACAGATCATCTGTCACAGATGTCCTCGGCGGGTGACCCATTTTTCAAGAAAAGCTCAACATCTGCCTTCACCTGGTCCGAAATTCCGAGTACTTCTCAATAATGGAAACCGTGTGGGGTTTACTAATGATTCGATGTAATGGTTAGACTAATGTTCGAGAATTTTTGTTTCGAACTAGACATGATTGAAAACTAAAAAGAAATTTCCCAATTCCTGGCGAACTTTTCATGGTGACTGTTCTCGTGTTATTTTTCTCATTTTGGAAAGGTGATCAGAGTGGAATCGATCTGGTTGGTGAAATTCCAACTGGTTTAATGCCACCAAAACTAATCAGTTCTGACAGATGGGGATCATTAATTCAAGATGCTTTACCTTTGGTCAAGTTACAATTTAGCATTTTGATGTTTTTGAACTAAAATGATTATTTTTGGACTGAAAATGGAATGATCAAAATGATTTGACGTCGATTTGAAGTCATTTTAGAACATTTTCAAGTGCTTTTGAGTGTTTTGAAGTGAAAAATTGTAAACAAGCAATAATGGGATATGCAATTACTCTTTCGTTGGCGAAATCTTTTTCCATAAAACATAATTACGTGATTAGTCCCATGCAAGAGGCAATCGCCCTTGGAACTTCAAACGCACTTGGCGCTGTATTTGGAACTATTCCAGCAACTTCATCATTATCGCGGACTTCGTGTCAGGTTAATTTATATTTCTTAAGAATACACAGCTTGAGATTTACCGATTACTAGATCTCACCGTAAATTTTAAATTTTCTGAAAAATTTTTATTTATTTAAATTAGGAATCGTCTGGCGGGAGGACTCAAGTTGCATCATTATTTTCTGCTATCTTGGTTTTACTTTGCTTAGGTTAGTTTTCAAAGTTTATATGAATGATTTTAAAATGTGGAAACGAAATTTCGATTATTTACGAAAACTTTTGAAAGTTGCTGTGGGAAAATATTTTGCAGTGATTCCAAAGGCTGCGCTTGCTGGCATCGTAATTGTCAATCTTCGTGGAATGTTTCGCCAGTTTTTAGAGCTGCCACCAATTTGGAAATATTCAAAGTAATTTTATATGAATCAAAAATAATTTTTGATAAAAATGTTTTATTTCAGAATAGATGCAGCCGTTTGGATTATATGTTGTCTCGGAACAATCATATGCGGCATGCTTCCCGGTCTTGGAATCTCTGTTGGAGCTCTAGTTGTATCTGTTCTATATCGCATGTAAGTAAAAATCTCTTACTCTTTTCTAAATTCAAATTATCGTAATCAGACATTAATACAATTTCAGTTCAAAAGTTGGTTTGAAAAATACTGAAGAAATATCGGAAGAAAAAATCTTTCGAACTTCAAAGCATTTTTATCAATCGGAAAGACAAATAGTTGCATTGACAGGCCCACTCAATTTCGCAATTGCTGAGAAAGTTTTCAGGTAATCTGAAAAGGGAGTTGAAGGCTAAAAGAAACGCTTATTATGCCAGTAGAATTCACGTCATTGATATTAAGTGAGCTGGATACTTCACGGACAATTATATTTGATTTTTCTGCTGTGACATATATCGGTAAGTTATAATTGAAAAAAGGCCTCTTAGCCTAAACAGCTTCATAGACTGGATCGGATTGGAATCTCTGAAAAGTCTTTTCAAGAAAACTGATGATATTTTCTTCTGTTGCGTGAGTGAAGAAGTTTACAAATCACTTCTACATATCAAGCCAAGGGTTGAAATATCTTTCAACATTTTGCAAAAACTGAACTGGTGCCTCGGGTTTTTCAATCCGTAAAAGCCAGAACTCTGCGAGAAAGTGTTTCAGACATTGAATGATGCTATTGTACTTGTTCCATCTACCAATCGACAAAAAAGTGTTGAAAAAGACAGTGGCCTCTAGCGATGAAAATTATCAAATTATCTTCTGATTTCTAGGATTGGTAACAGGATTAAACTTTGACATGTGTAAAAGACACGCATTCTGTTTGGAAAAAGTGACAATTTTAATAAAAACAATTTTATAAACAAACATTTATTCAAAGGTGACCCCACGAGCTGACCCTTTGCGGTCAACTTAAAATGCAAATTCAGGTCTTGACAATGACCATTGCTCCATGTTACATGGACCATATATAGGGTGACCCGCATGAAGACTTTTTCGAGCAAAACTTAATCGGCCTTTTCATTCATCATCACTTGATAGTTATGAATGACCTTTAATGAAATGAATATCTTTCG
>SCLD01049231.1:0-16474 GCA_004367895.1 Oikopleura longicauda | reverse complement strand
AAAAATTGTTTCAAATTGAAAGTGCTGGAACCAACGGAACCAAGTGCTGGAACAAAGTTCTGAGATAATTTTTGTCGATAATATTTGTCATTTTTTTTTTGACCGAGAACTTTGGTTCTGGAACCAGATTCTGGATTTTTCAAAAAAAGGAAAAGAAATAGATTCTAATACAAATGAGTCATCGATTATCATTATACGCTATTTGGGCCTGAAAACATTGAATTTTCAAAATTTCACAAAATAAATAGATTTAAATGAATACCAGCTGTGTCTGCCAGACAGTTGCTGCCGAAGAAAATATTTCAAATGTTTCTAGAACGTGTGAAAACATCGAGATTTTTTTCAAATGTTGCTCAGTTCCAAAATTCTAAATTTTCGGGGCCCATCAAGTCAAAATGGTGGCGAAATTGCCAGAAATAAAATTGTTTTTGCAAGGTAACCGTGGAAATTAAATATTAATATTAAATGTAAGCCTTTTGTTCAGGACTGGAGGATTCCAATCATAATTTTTATGTTTTGGCTTCATGCATTTCCCTGTTTCTAGAAGAATTAACAATTTTCGACCGTGAAAAATTCAATTTTGCTGTAAATGGTTTTCAATTTGACGCGGCGAAAATGTTTGCCTTACAGTGTATCGAAACAATGGTTGCCGAGACTAATAATTGGTCTTTCTTATCCACAGGTTATTTTTTGATCAGTAAATAATTTAACTATAATAATTTTTTAGCCTTTGAAACCACCATGAAGGATGATCCATTTTGCTCTGAAGGCCTTGAGGAGGCATTTATTTATAGATTTCGTGTGAGCAGAACTGTAATAACAACAGACTGGGATAAGCCTAAAGCTCCAAGACACCATCTTGAACTCAGTTGGTTGAGATTAACCGAAAACGGTTATCGTGATGGTCAATGGATTAATCCGTACGTGACCCTTCGTAATGGACCAATGGTAACGAACAACCTTCAGCGGGTTCCAGACGATCCAATAACAAGAATGACGTTCCAAGAGCTAATTCGATCGAGAATTGTACAATGTAAATTCATTTTAAAATAATATTGATCATTATCTCACATGAAATTTTAAAGTTCTGAACGGAGAAACGCTCGATGAATGGATTGGAAAGTGTGCAAGCGAGACGTACGGAGCAAAGGTGGTGCTGAGGGAACAATTCTCATCATTCTATACATCATGCACTTGCAGGTTGGACGGAAAGCTTTCAGTTGTGGGACGGATAAATACCTGCACTATTTGCTATCAACATTTCTCAAGTTTGGATGCCCATCTTTTTTTGAGTGAATTTGAAAATGCACTGATTGCATGGTTCAGTCTTATTTTAAAAGGTGTGTTATTTTGAAAAATGAGTTAAAGTAGTTCAACTCAATGAAATAATCTTTTTTCAGGTCAAACTGTTTGTTCAACGGACACAGGTTCCAAAGTTTCATTGTTGTATGGCGTCAAAATGAGAAATTATGATGGTAAACTGGCTGGAAATGAACTTGGAGATCAGTGTCAAGTGAGATGTGGTGTCGGTAAAGGGGCTCTAACATATGATGAAGGCTACAAATCGTGTTTAGCAGGTATTTACATAAAAAAGGCTGAAAAAAAATACATTTTATTTTGAAGGATCAGCACGAGCTGTATTTGGATCATTTTGTCGACTGTTTTATGATGAAGTCGTGCCATCAAAATCGACATCTATATTGAGTTTCTCAAAATTTCGAGATGGATTTTTGGATGTGATTCATGCTGCTGCATCAACCTTGGATAAAAAATGCCACAAACGTCTCTTTTTCTCTGTGAAAAATCTTCGAGCACGTAAGTATTTAACAAAAAAAATCATTAATGCTTAACAAGTTTGATACAAAAGTTCCAGTATTTTCATAAATACGAAATTAATTAAATCAATGCAAAATTTGTTTCAGCATTGGACGGTCATGTTATGAAGCTCTCTCATTGTGAAATTCTGATTTGTTACCTTATCAGATCGCGTCAACATACCGTTGGTTTGTTCAATGGAAGATTTTTCACTATGCTGAAAGAAAAAGGAATAACATCCAGTTCAATTACTGGCTTCACAGGTGAAAGCATTGAAAAATGAAAAATTTAGTTTTTATTTAGTTTAATATATAAGATAACATAGCCCTCAAACATAAACAAATACCAAATTATTTTTGTTGTTTAGCATATCAGCCGTATTCAAAGATTATTCTTGGTGGTAAACGGTTCGGATACCCAGATTCTGATACCTGTCCTGCCGCTGAAGACGAAAAGACCGCCTGGAATTTCTTTTATGAACAGGTGACCAATGGATTGCAGATATTGGTTGATCTTTGCCTGAGTAAGTCAAAACAATCGACACAAGCGATGATCATTTGCGAAATTTAAAAAAAATTCAGTGATTTCAATCAAGAACGGCGAGAATTTTCGAGTAAGCTATTTTCTGAGAACTGTCGACGAAGCTTCTCTTGAAAAATTTTTCAACGAATGGTATACATCAGTTGACAACGGTGAATACTACACTTGCCGACATTCATTGGCTTTAATGTCTAGATACCCTGCAATGATATGGGAAGGGTTCAACCACGATCCAATCGTTATCACAGAAAGAAGATCATAATCATCTGACCGAGAGCCAAAAGAATAATTTTTCTTATGTGCAAAAACTCCTACATATTTTATCTTTAGTTTGGATTTTTATTGAAAATGTGTACAGATTTCACAATAAAGTATTTTGAAAAGACTCAAATAGTAAATTCTATTTATTGTTTTTGCAAGGTTTGATTTTCAAATATCTCAAATACCTTACGTCAGCTGATAACCTTGCCATAATTCTCAAGACTCCAATACATCATCTTAATAAATTTAATTATTATGACGCTTTTGGCGTAACGACTCTTTCAGCATTTGGTGATATAGGATTTATAAATAAGGCGAGAAGGATCGGGTACAGTATGAAAAAAATGATTTCACAAATAGGCACATGGCAAAACTCAACTTGAAAAAATAAGTTAGGATTGTTATCGCCCCCTTTGGAAAATCTTGACTCGACGAAAAATAAGTGTTTGCATTATGAATATATACCGAAAAGAGTGACTTGAAGTGTAAAGGTTTTTGGAAGAACTGAAAGTGAGTTTTGAATAGAACTGAAAAGAGTGAATTGAAGTTTTTATGCAGCAAATTTTGAACTTTATCATGAAATTGACTATTCACGTTGTCCGATTTCTAAGGAGATCAAGATTTGGCGTGGAAATTGAGTGGTAGTTATCATTGAACTTGACATGAAACAGAATCTGGCCCCTCTGCCAACATTTCTACAAAAATATACGTTTGCAGCGGTTCCCCGTAAATCGTTTGCGGAAAAATTGGCATAATTATTAATCATGTGAGAAGCGAGAGCATGGAAGGCAGTTTGTGGAATTTGATGAAAAGAAGATGTCATTCTGTTTAGTCGACGCTGACCTTTGATTCTGGTAAACAATCTGATTTCAATATTTTTCCGATCGTGTTGCAAAAAAAATTTTCCGACAATCATAACCGTAATTCTAAAAATAAAAATATTATTTGAAATTGCTTTGTTATTTGAAGCATAGGGTGGTTATTTTGCAGAAGAAAGACCTATTTTTTGAGGGCAGTGATAGTTTTTACTTTTCATTGATATTTTCATAAATCGATTCGATTGTTTCCATCGTTTCACCACTTGATGGCCACCAACCATCCTCATCTTCGACTGGATTATTATCGTCTGAATCACAGAAGTCTGTAGCTTGTGTTTCTTGGCTTGCTTCGCTGCTTATTTCAATACTGCTTTGAGTCTGGACTGAAGAACTTGGCTCCACAATATTTTCAGAACTGCCCTGAGTGTTTGCTGAAGTACTTGGTTCTGTTCTATTTTGTGAGCTTATCTGACGTTCTGGTTCTGTTTGATCACCGACATCATTGCTTTCACTATTTTTGAAATAAATAAAAAATATGAAAATATGGTGGATATAAGTGTGTCATCTGAATAAAAATCAAAATTTCCTGGGGTTTTTTTTCTTATTCAGTTGTAGATAGAAATTACAATTTTGGAAAATTTGTTCCCGATTTATTTCACACTGTGTTTCGACATGTCGAATTGGAGTAATCCAGGAATCATTAGTTTGCACTTCTTTATCGATCATTTTTTTGTTTGATACCAACGTTAATTGTCGTTTATCTTTTAATAAAATCGAAAAATTATTAGTAAAAATGATTTCATGCCATAAATTTTTGGTTGATCCAAACCAGAGATCGGCGGGAAGGTTCCCGACCGAACTACCCGATGAGAAAATAATGTTGGAAAAACATGGATATGCCGGAAATTGGTTTGTATCTTTGAATTTATCAGATACCCCTCCGTACCAGGCATTACCGTGGATTTGAAATCATTATTTCCCCATCGGGAAGGCCTGTCGGGAACGTTTCCGCCGATCTCTGATCCAAACTTTGTTAAATCGAAATAGTCCTTGAGTATATTGACGCTTTCTTCGGTTCATTTCGATAAATCCAATATCTGAAATATTCGGTTTAATTATTTTATGGAATAATCATTTCGAAAATTTGTGTTTTTATCAGAAAAAAATGAGAAGCAGTATATATAAGATGCAAGTCATTTGGCCCGATGCCAACAGGCGCTTTCGGAGTAAAATAATCGGATAATCAACCGAGCATAAAATTGATTATGATTGGCCAGCCTCAAATGGATATGACCCTCAAATAGATATTATCAAGTAAAATATAAGCTCAAGAGAAATCTTCAAGAGAATAAAATAGAACCTTTCCATTTTTCAGACCACTGGTACAAGAGAAATAAACCGTTCAAAAAGAGAAATAAAACCGGAATAATTTCTAAAAACCTTTTTACATTTTATTTTCACCTAATTCGACATGAATTCGACGTGAATTCAAAGTATTTCTCTATATTTGGTGAAAATTTACCTGTTTGTCATTTGATTTCGAACACTCAATTATAATTATAAAATTTTCAGATAAGTTCGGCTGCATTTATCGTCGGTTTTCGAAATACAAAAGCGAAGAAAGAAATCTAAAGAAAAATTTTTTAAGGATTGAGCTTCTAAAATATTTCTTTAAAAGTCGCTGAAAAAATCATATTTTATATGCTCGTTCAGCAACTTTATTTTTGTAACTGAGATTTTGGTTCCATCGCAACCAGTTTTTTCAACTGATTCCAAAAATGACAACTCACCAGAGAAAAGCCACAATGTCTGATATTTGCATTGCTCTAGGACTTCCATTGAGTCTCGTCATCAGTCTCTGTGCATTGTTGAAGGACACTTTGAAAGAATTAAATGAGCTTTTTTTCAACATTGTTGTTGGAGTACTCGCATGCCTTATGATGATCTATTTACCGTTTTCCGGATATTTCATCTTCTGGAAAGTTCGCAAAAATAATAAGGAACGCATCGAAGATGCTCAAAACAAAAAGGAGGAAAAAGCAAATCGCGAAGATGAGATTTTACTTCGTCAAGAAACGAGATCATTTCGAAAAAGCGAAGAAAAAGGTCGAAAAGCCGTTTTCGCCGTCGCCGAATCTCTTGAAAAAGAAGGTTTTAAGCTGAATGATTCTCAAATGGCAAAATTTGAATCATATCATGGTGACATAAATGAGATTTTGAAAGCGAAAAAATCGGACGAACAGGCCAAAAGGGAGACAGATAATGCAAT
The DNA here is from genome assembly GCA_004367895.1 of Oikopleura longicauda. Classification (NCBI taxonomy): domain Eukaryota; kingdom Metazoa; phylum Chordata; class Appendicularia; order Copelata; family Oikopleuridae; genus Oikopleura; species Oikopleura longicauda. Next base: position 10,771 of record SCLD01049231.1, on the reverse strand, counting down.
TTGCGAAAAATTAGATGCAATCGAAAATACTCTTAAGTATCAAACTATCGAAATCGAAATCGACATTGAGAACACAAAAAAGGAAGGACCTAATCAAAATTTTGGCAACTTAGAAATAGATCAGCTCCAAAAGATCCCGGAATCTCTTCGGCGAAATCGTCCACTTTCAAATATATTTTGAATCAGTAGTTTTCGTCATATCCTTATTGTTCTGAATCCAACTGCCCTGTCAGAATACGAAAATCAAGATGCCTTTCTTCAAATAACAACCTCAAACAATAACCATCAGTTCTTCATCTTCAAACTGCCAATTCATTCATTTTACTCGGATTTCTCGAGTATTCAAGTTCAAATAAACTGTATTTGAAGCCTAAGTTAAGGCAAAATAAAATCTCCTGTCCTGTTGATGGGAACCCAAATTTGAATTGGAAAGAGCGTCACCTTTTGCGTCACTATTTGATAACAACTTTTTATTTTTCTAGTTTTACTTTAAAATAGAATATTCTTTCTATTTTGAATTAAATTTTGTTTTTCTAAAAGGTAAACTATAGAAAATTTCAGGTCCAATTTGTGACGCTTTTTAGTCGTGTCAAATTATTTGCAAATCTTAGGTAGAATGTGTGGAATTTTTCCATTGTGCAGAATTTTGTGCAGAACTTTGTGCAGAACTTTAGGAGGAGATATTTATGTTTGTTGAAACGGTTGAGTGACGATTTCACGGTTATTGAATGATTGATTGGTTCTCGATATGGAACTTAATCGTAGTATTTCAATTTCCAGATATAAATAAAAGAGAAATCCAGATATCGAATTATCAAAAGCCGTTGGTTTTCTTAAGTTTATTTAATTAAGATTATGGCGCTTATAAATCATACCTGGCTGCGAATAAGGTTCAAATTGGTCATGATTCTAATCAGGCTCGTCTTGTCATTCGTGAATCCATTTTCGCCATTTTTTTGCCACAGCATAACATTTTATATCTGGTCCCAAGCAAAAGCAGCCGTTTTCAGTGACGACGTGATTGATGATACATCAAACGTGGTGGAAAAGGTTCGAATCTAAAAAATGAATGATAATTGATAAATTGGCTCGTAAAAGAACCGAGTTTCTAAACAAATAAATCCACATCGAGTCTCATACGAGCCAATTAACGGACGTATTGCTTTTAGTTTCAGTTCGAATGTGAACTCGAAGAAGTCCCGAAAGACAGCTATACGGAATGGGTACCAAATACTCGACATTGTGAAGCCGAATTTTTCTGTTTAGAGACAATTTTTACCGAGGTATAGTATGTCACAACCAAATAGAATCAATAAAATGAATTATTTTTAGGCCGAAAAAAGTGAAATAATTCAACATAAACAAAAGAACTTAGTGGTTTTTGGACCTCATCTATTGACGAAATTCAACAAACACAAATATTTTGGAAATAACCGAATGGGACCTCATAGCTACCAACGAACCTTGCGAATTGAAAGATATGTCACCATCAGCGTTAAACCAGTTGAGCGTCTCGTCCAATATCGGCTTATTAAGATAAACGAGGAGCATTTACACAAAACTGAATAATCTAAGATTTTAGTCCCACGGATCCGACAACTTTTCTGTCATTGACTGAATAAATCTCAGAACGAAATGAAATTGATTATTTTGCAGAATAACTGTATTTGAATCAAAAAATTTCAGAGCAGTTTGTGTGGGCAGTTTGTATGGGCAGTTTGTGTGAGCAGTTTGTGTGGGCAGTTTGTCTGGAGAGTTGAGGGGAAAGTCAGGACTGTACGAAGATAAAAAATCATTTTTTTTATTTTCATTTTGATTGCATTACAATTTCAAATCAGTTTCAGTTAGGTTCGAACAATAGCTAATCCTTTTGCGACCTTGTTAACTTTTAAATTATCAAAATGAAGAGTTTTCAAAATTACCTCGTAAAAGTTTTCGTGTGAGTATTTTTCGTAAATTGTTCTGAGCTTTTTTTTGGGGGCTTCTGAGACAAGAGTATTCAATCGAACGACCAAATTGATCAGCTCACTTCTCTCGTATGAAGTATAAAATGTAAGCGAATCGTTCTTAATATAGTTTAACGAATTTTCAGAAGCGTCATTGTGCTAACCCAGTCTAGTTTGTAGTGAAGAAGCGACCAGAGAAATGCTGCGGACGCCATTTTTGATGGTCGAACAGCGACAAGTTGGTAATCCATCAAACTCAGTTCAAGAACATATCTTGTTAACGTGAGCTAAAATATTGAAAAATATTTTTTGTCACGGAACTAAGTTCCATAACCTCGGATTCATACCTGTGGCATTTTGTATTTAACAATTTTAGCATATCTTCGAAGGTAGAGATAGGAAATTGGCAGATTGATATCAAAATTCAGTGTATTCATGAGCTTCATTTCAACTTGAATAATCTCTTCTTGTGAGCAGGCGCCATCGCAGATTACTACAAGATCTTCAAGATATGGTGGAAATCGTTCCTTTAAAAAAATTATTTAAATGAATCGTGATGTATTGCATATTTTGATTACTCACATAAAATTTGCATGCTAAAAGAACAGCTGAAATTCCAATTAACTGCATTTCTTGTTTAGTGACGTTTATTTTCGAAAAATAAAGATCAGTCATCGCCACGGTAAGATAGAGTGTTTCATGAGCCAACTGAAAACTTTCGTGAACCTTAATACAATCATTCAAATTTCATCAATTTACTGTTGAAAGCGTTACCTCAATCAGCCAATCAATCAAAAGCTTGCGCATGTTCACGGTCATTTCTGTTTGATTTTGAAGATATGGCTTTATGGGTTGAACTGTTTCACGAGCTCGTAAATATTCGAAGGCAATAAATGAATAATTTTGAATTTCATTGGGTTCTTAATCAATTTTTAAGAAATAAAATCAAAATTTTATACAGACCATCCTCGAGTTCAATTGCTGACGCTCTGAGAGCTTTTCGTTTGGCCCTGAATGTGACATCAAATGTGTCTTTCAGAATTTTGTTTTCTTGTACAGTACAAGATACTTTTTTTTTCGATTTATTTGCGATTCCGGCAATATTTCCAACCTAAGAAAATCGGTTTTAATTTGTCGGCTATAGGCGTTTTTATGAAAAAAAAGACTTACATTTTCAAGTTTTTCTAAAATCAGTCGGCCTGATCGAGTAAAATTATCATTTTGTCGATTCATTTTTTCAAAATTTCTAAAAAGTAAAGATTTTTAAACAAAAAGTTAAGGTTCATTTCTGAGTTTTCCAGTTTCGAGAGCAGTGAAAATTTTGGGCAAACAGGAAACGGCAGTTTTTGTTTTAGTGATGGCTTATGCAGTGATCTATAATCAAATCACCGCATATTTTCAATTCGTTTTCTAAGTAGCAATCAGTTCGACAGCCTCTTATAATTTTCTGGCAACGAACACAAAACAAGCATCCTTAAAGATTGAAAATGCCTCATATCGGTCATTCAAAGTTTAAAATTACCCGTGTATCCTGTGTTTCGGCTATGAATGAGGTATCCAGTCATAGGCTTTTCCAAATATTTATCGAAAATTTTCAAAAAATTCGATGCTCGAGTCAACATATATTTTTGCGGCTCTAGAAGCATGTCTGCTAGTTCTAAATTCTTCGTCTGAATTTGATCTGATCTTACATGTGGGTACAAAAAGATGAGTAATGGTGAATATTGTAAAAATATTTCATTTCAATGCTCAATTTACCACTTTCATAAATTGTACCCTTCTTACAGTCCAGTTGGCATGTTCCAATTCGAATTCGATTTGTGAACCATTCTTTTTGATGAAAACAACTTTCGCGATACCATCAACCTCGACCTCAAGTGTTCTCATCCTTTTCTAAAAAAAATCATCTCAGTTTGACTTCAAATTATGAATAATAAATTATTTATGATGAGTTTTAATTTTTATTCAGTTGAACTCTTTTTGAAAGTACTGACGAAAAAGAGAATGTGAAGGCAGTTTAATTGAAAATCAATAGTTGAAGTGAATTATATTGAGTTTGGTGGCAGTTCAAGAGGGTTTTGAAGAGTTTAGTTAATCGCTTTCTTCGCCACATCCGGCATCGAATCGAGTCAGTTCATCCCAAGCTAATCCATCCTCTAAAAATCAAATTGAAGGCGTCTACAAGGGATATCAATTCTCTTTGGTGATGATATCCCACGTGGTTTAAGGGACGTGAAACGACTTGGGGTCACTTGAGTGTTTTCACTGCGTTTTTTGGCCGCATAATTCGGATTGGAGAACGATTTATCGTTCTTTGTTAATTCCGGGCTTCGCTCATCGATTTCCATCTTGTGTTTGATTTGTTTTTCAAATCCATCATCAAATCCATCATCAAAAACATCTTCTATTGTCATAGAAGATAGACACCATTCGAGTGTTCGATCCATTGAATCAATAGCTAAAGTGCAAAAAAGTGCTAAATGAGCCACTACTAACTTTCAAACTACGATAACTGACAGATTCAGTAAATCGATAACTTGAAATCGATTCACTGAGCACTCTGTATAAAATAAACCTGGTATTTCTTCCAAATCGAAGAGATCTTGACTTTCATATGACAGATATTCAGCTCCATGCTCTTCATTCGTCATTTTGTTATACAAATTCCGTTCATTTTCCGGGCTTAATAAAGAAATAAATAAAGAACCTTCTCAGACAATTCCGTTGTTTAAATGAAACAATTTTCACACGAAGTTGATACCGAAAGAGAAGAATTTATGAATGTCTTATCAAAAAAAGCCTATATAAAGGATATCACTGTAAGAACAATCTCTAAATTGAGAATTTTTCCCAAAAGCGAGCCTTCAAAAACTCCCAAAATCAGGTATGAACAGATCAAAACTGGTCGTGACAGATCCGACAAACAAATCAAAAAATATTAAGATGAATCGCGAACGAAAAAACTTTGATGAGAACCATCCTCGAAACATTTTTGCAACCGGAATGATCCTGAACAAAACTCTTCGAAATCTTGAGTCATGTATAAGCTATTTTCAAGGCGTATTACCCCATCAACCACACAACCGTGAGCTTTCGGCGATTCTTGAAGATTTACGAGAAGCTCGTCAACGACTATCTGAGGAATATTCAAGATTAATCGATGAAAAAATGAAGAATAATCAAAATTAAAAATATCTGAGAGTCATTTACGGGGAGGAACTAAACTTTGAGACAAAACGGAGGTAATCACGTGATGAGACTAAATTCGAACATTTAATTTTCTCTTCGAAATACTGATCACATGTTTTTTTAAAAATTCGAATTTTGTCTCATTATTCAATTTAATGCATATGCCATCACGTGATTACCTCCGTTTTGTCTCAAAGTTTAGTTCTCCCCCCCCCGTACTATGTCGCAATAATTTTTGCTTGATGAAAATAAAAAAATTTCTAAATGATCATGTCGTAAATTTAAATTAAAGTTCAAAGATGAAAGAATGCTTTGTCAAGGCCGAAGTATGATTTTTCATATGTACCTTTCATTTTGAATACTTTCTATTGAAGACGTCGATTTATTGTGTTGAGTTTGAGATTCATTACGAGTACGTTTTGGACTGAAAAAATTGTTTTCACATTGTTTTTATTGAAAACTAAAATAAATACCTCTGAATGATGGCAGTTTCATCGGCTGACATCATTTCTGATGGCCGCTTCTTCGAATTTCCATCGCTGGAACCTTCGCTTTCAGAACTTGGGAGTATACTGAATGAAGGTATTTCGGGTTTTTGCCGTATCTTATTTGATCTCAAAATTGGAGACGCTGGAACCCTGAAGCCATTTGAAAATTGTTGTTCTTGATCAACTGGATCAGCTGCCATTGATGATTCTTCGGACGGTGAAGAATCGGTTTCATTTGAATCAGTAAACGATTCGTCAGAGCTTTTATCAAAATTTTCAATGAGAATCTAAACGTCAAAAGTTTAAATAAACTAAAAAAATACTTTTCACCTGATCAATTTCATCTTCTGTTATTCGTTCTTCGAAAGAATCATCTTTTTTATCCGGAAGACATGAGAGTAGAGAGGTCAATTGTTGTGAATTGTATCCCGTTTGTTTAGCAAGCTCTTTGATCTTGTCTTTTTCTCGTATGGCTTGCCTAATGAAAACCTCGTTTCCAATATTTTGGACACTTTGTAATATTTTCAAGTGAAAAATCAGGAAAAATTCATATAAATATTTTAACGTTTCTGATTTGAAAATGTTCCTTAAGTGAACTCGTTTGTCTGATACACAACGAAGACAATTGCTAAAACACCGTTCAAGAATAGAGGAGCTGTTTGAATTTCTGAGAATCTGGTGTGCAATTTTGCAAAATATTGCTCTCGCTCTGTATATTGCGGCTTTTTTCAAATCAATATTTCTATCATTTGCACGTTCCATGTATTCGGTTTCTAATTTGAAAAATAACGATGCCATTTTTTTCATTAACGATTCCTGACTTTGAAAAGATATAATAAAATTGATAAAGAGGTAATGGATTGATAACACTTTTTAAAATTTATATCCTGTCTAGAATTCAAAAATTCTTCACTTTGGAAAGCTCGTTTTATAGATCTATGCAATGCACCAGATTGACTGTTCACACCAATATAATCATCAATGACTTTCTTGAAAAGTTCCACTTGCTCCGGATTATTTTGCGATTGTATGTCGGCATCTGACTCCGACGAACATATCAAACTTGGATTCTCTTTGGATTCTTTATCGATGCTTTTCAAATGATTATCAAGAGCAATCATCCGTGTCAGAACCGTTTGTTTTACATGAGATAAAAGTGAAATCGAATCGGTATTTTTATCCACATAATAATTCATGTCGGCTGTCCAATTTGTGAAAATCTCTTTGATGGTGAGCAAAAGTGACCGTCGATTTCTTATACAAACTGATTCAGGATGAGTAACTAGAACTTCATCTTTGTGAGGTTTTGAGTTTCAAAATTTGACCAAAGTGAGTTTTTCTTCGGAACCAAGTTCCAAAACACCGATAACTCTCAAAAACTCTCAAACTTAATAACTCTCAAAAACTCTAAAACCATAACTAGTTTATGAATGGCAACTGTCAATTGTACCATAAATCTTGTTAAATTGAGCAATCGCCTGTCAAAAATGAAAAATTCAAGAGCCAATTGAGGATCGATAATTCTGCTGTGTTTCTTTCAGAGGGTTACAAATATTTATTTGATTCTTTATATAAGAAAATATTTGTGAATCCCCAAACCTTACTTTTGACGGAAACCCATGGTCCAACATGCTTCACCTTTTTGAGGTTTTTGAATTTATCGGTTTTTATTCGGTTTCCATCGCCCAACATAATTTTTCTTTCGGTCGTGTACTCCACCATAGAAAGCAGAATTTCACTGAAATATTGATCATTTATATAGTCGATGTCAAACAAAATACATACATTTTCCAAGGATCACGCAAAGGCAATCTTTTATCATCGTCGTTTCCAAGAGATAATTTGAAAATATCATTCACTATGCTCCAAGTTGAGTCAAATTCAATATTGCTATTTTTTTCGCTTCGGGTAATTTGAATCGAATGATATTGGTTGAATTCAGATTTAGCTTCCAAATAAATTTCGCTGAATTTGAAATCTGTGTGTTTAGGACCATAGATAAAATCTTTGAGATTTGGGCATTTGTTCAAAACTTCTTCTATAAGATATACATTTTGGTGAAAAAAAGCCCATTTGGACGTCATATGTCTGAACTTATGGTCATCGATATGTTGAAATTGTATTCTGAAGAAACGCTTCGATAAATATTCTAATTTCAATTTATATTGGTCATCTGTCATTGGATAGGCAGTATTTTGATACAGTTCCGTCAGATATTGCAGCTTTCGTTCGATGAGACTTTTTCTTGCCTCATACTCAAGTGTTTTGTTGATCCGTTCAAGTTCCTTGTTAAGGTTTGTTATTGGCGCCTTATTGCAATTTCTTTGGGACCTGTTCAAACAATTTGTATACATCGCTTCTTGAAGAATATAATCTTTCGCTTCTGCAGGTGTCAAACACCAAACTTGAATCAAAATGTTACAATCACAGTCTTATAAGTTACAAATTAAAAAAACTTACTTCTACTGTCTCCATGCTTGATATTTTCCAAAAATTCGGCATTTGCGTTATTACAAAAGTTGACGGCGTTGTGTGACCCGCAAATATTCCATACAAGGTCAATATCGGAAACACCCATTTTTTGCATGCATCGATCCATAGATTGATATAGACAGTAATCAGACGTAAAGTTGTGATCCAGAAGATATTTTTGCAGATTCATTTTTCCATCCAAGAAATCAAGTATCCTTTTAGCTGTCACCATACATGACTTTTCTGATTTTGTTCTGTCACACTGGATCAAATCGAAAAATAAACTTAAAAGTGTTTAAAATTTTAAAATGACATGTTTTGTCATAAGAAAAATATTTTAAACCGCGCCTTATGTCTCCAAAATCACCATTTTCTTTGATATAGGTCAAACGACTATGGATTCCGAGACAATCACCTTGGGCAATGAAGAGTTGTTTGTGATCCACCATTATATTGTGAACGGCACCGAGTTTTTTCATTCGAAAGGCACGTTGATATAAAAGTGATAATTCCTAGTTAATAAGTAAAAATTGGTTCTGAAGATAAAAACAAAACTTACAAACTGTAGGCCCTCCTTGATTTTTATGACGTGTCTATTAATGATTTTGGGGCTCGCCATTTTTTGAACTAGAACTTTAACGGATTCTAAACTCGTTCTCTCTGCAAATGAACAAAGGTTCAATAATAACTCTTGTGTTGATTCGTGTTTGAACAAGTTATACCCTGAAGCCGTTTGAGCCATTGTAACTGAAGCTTGATCAATAATTTGGTCCATATGGTTTATTAGATCAGTACCTGAAAAATCAACATTATGGGTTTATATGAAATAAATAATCATTGAAAATTATATTTGTATTAAACCAAACTTACTTTTCAGGGCACAGTGTTGATGGCAATTGGAATGGATATTAAAACATTCAATAGAGAAAAATGTTCCTGATTTGCAAAAAGCGTGTTTCTTCAAACAACGAAATAGTTTGCAATCTGGCGTACAAATTTTGTCGTATAAAACGTCCACACCGCACATTGCATAACCTATGATACAAAAATATTTTAATTTGTTGATCAAATCGTCATTTTTAAAGATCAAACGACTAACCGGTAAATGGGATTGAACCACGTCTATCATAGATAACATAGGCTAAATTTGACGGCACAGCTTGTTTTGTGATTGATATCCAATGATGACGAACTTTTGTTATCAATTCTGCTGATGTTAGTTGATCATATGGAATAAATACTAATCCATGGGCTTCGTTAGTTCTGACAAGGTCAAATATATCTAGTTTGTTTTTGCAACTGAAGTGCTCATCCCATTGTTTAAATCTTGCTTCTTTGGATTTTGCCACCCAGAATTTTGAAGTTATTCGAGGTTCATCACGAGCTTTGGAAATTTTGAATCTTTCTGATCGTGTTTCGGTTTCAATTTCGATATAGCCCTCCGAAAACTTGACTCTACCAAATTTAGAATTTATTGAACCATTCATTTCGTCTTCCGACTGATTATCGTCACGGTCATGAGCTTTTTGTGGTGGATCCATATCAAGTTGATCATTTTCAGATTGATCTATTTCAGCTGGACCTATTTCAGAATCTGCTGCATCATCAGAATCACTGACGGCAATGGTTGGTTTGATGGGTTTGGGTTTTGGATCGACAAAAAATAACTTGTAGTTTTTTGCTGCTCTGATTGACCAATTTCTCTTAGTTTTGCTAAGGATCAAATACTCTGAATTGACACAAATGTCCACTCTGAAGTCTTGCTCAATCGTGACCACCATTATAATATTAACCATTTGACATTTCACCTTAATCTTATTCATGCGATCACCTTCTTTAAAGACAAGATCCATTATCTCGATGTAATCTCTGTTGATAGATTTTCCCGGACCATTTGAACTGCGACCAATTGACCATATATACGGGAAGCCATATTCTTTTTGAAAGCCTTCCAGCCTCTTTGCGTCATCAGCTGTTATCCCTTGTAAATTTCGTGTTGTACAGCAAATCAAAAAACTGTATCCATGTTTCAAATTGCGCCCAAAAGAATCGTCATTTAGAAATTCATCAGCTACACATGAATTAATCAATTTTTGTTTGGCTTTGAAGAAAGTGTCTCGTTTTAAGAGGAACTTCTTATGAATTGTCATGGGGGACCAAGCAGGAATTTTGCCTTGTTTTTCACAAAATTTCAAAAAGATTGACTCGGCAGTATGATCATCATCAAGAATTTCAAGTGAAGCAAGTCGTTGTTTTTCTTCTAAAATAATTATGAGTGATGCTATAAAAAATAAAGAACCTACCATCAAACTGTCTATCACCTTCATCATCTGACTCAAGATCATTTATTTCATTGATAATCGAAGTCCGAGAGCGTTGATCATTTCGTTTAGTCACGCTGCACCGACTTTTCCTCTTATCTTTTGATGGACCAGGGTTCGATGAAACTGAGTTTAGGGAATCCGATCTGAAGTTTAATTTCTTTTTCTGGTCATCTGTTCCATCCGAACCAGGTTCCATTAATCGAAATCTAATCTAAAATATAAATGATCGAAAATTTATCGACAAAATAAAGTTATTATTAACTCGATTCTATTTTTGTCAATCATAAGGGCAGAAAATAAATTTTTGACATTTTCTACTCAATTGACGTCATTGGCATTTGTTTTCAGGACA
>SCLD01049120.1:0-16475 GCA_004367895.1 Oikopleura longicauda | reverse complement strand
ATTGACTCAGAATATGCTGAATCAAGACCATATTTATCTCAAGAAGATTCGCGGTTCTTAATGACCATGAATCACATCATCTTATCGTAGTTATACAGTATTTACTGGCACGGAAAAACTCAGGACCCCTATGACTCATAGGCTATGAGTCATATGATATGACCGTTCAGTCCTGTCCACTTTGGACCCTTTGGACCGTTCATTTTGGGGGTTCATGACCGTCCACTTTCGCGGACTGTCTCAATAAAGTCATCTCGCCATATCGTTCAATTAAGCACTTTTCGACCGTCCACTTTGAACCCCCTGGACCGTCCAGTTTAACAATTTTCGACCGTCGACTATAATTTTTTTGGACCGTCCACTTTCACAAGTCTAATTGTCCACATCATGTTATCGTAGTTATACAGTATTAACTGGTACGGAAACACTCAGGACCCAATTGGCCGTCCCATATGGTACGTTCAGTTATGGTCTACTGGACCGTCCACTTTCATGGACCGCCTTATTTAAGTCGCTTTGATCATTCAGTCGACCGTACACTGGACCGACCACTCTCAGTATTTCGGACCGTCCACTTTCAACCCCTAGGACCGTCCACTTTGAGACGTCGATTTCACCGGACCGTCCACTTCAGCACGTTTGAACCGCCCACTTTGGCACTTTTTGACCGTCCACTTCTACTTGTCGATATGTCCGTACGCTTTATTGGCCTCCCACTTTTGATTTCTAGGACCGTCCTATTTAAGTCATATGACCGTTTACTTTGGCTCAAAAAACCGTCCATAGAAGATTCGCGGTTCTTGATGGCCATGAATCATCATTATCATTTCAAAGGTACAGTATCCGCTGGTGAGATAGTAAACCAATGAAGATTTAATGGTATGACCACTTTTCTTAATTTTTATGGTATGACCATAAAACATTAGCAACGATGCACTGGATAAAAAATAAGTTTCGATTTCGCTTTTATTTCGGCGGAATATAATGACTATAAAGTTAATTAATATAAGGATTTGCTGAATGGCGCCCTCTTTATTGTATATTCGGAGAAATGTCCTCCTCTTTCTCTCTTATGTGAGCAAGTCCTGATATTAATTCCCTTTATAGCAAAAATGTGTTTAAATATCGATCATTATAAGACCAAACTTATATCGAGTCAATATAATCTCCAAGTGGGTCTTATAGTTCCCGATATATTATAACTAGGGTTATTCACGCTTATTTTAATTCTGTCAAAGCAATATGTTAGAGCATGTAAGAGCTTCAGAAACTTAAAAGCTTAAATTCTGGGTTATTATGAGTCTATTGATACATTCATTTTGGGGTGGAGAGGGCTGGAAGAAGAGAAAAAAGCCTCTGGCCGCAACAACTTTTTAAAATTTAAGGGACGTGGAAACGTAAGTTGGGAACTACTTATCGCCTGCCCTTAAAAATCACACTAAAAATCGTCTAAATTCAAGACAAATAAGCTAACACCAAAATTTCGCCATAAAAAACCTTTTATTACAGTCAAATTCACCAATAACCCCAGAAAATTGACAAATTAATAATTCAAACCCTATCAAACCTACCACACCGGAACACCATACCCCTAACCATACCCTTAAACTGTCCTCGGCGCCAAATTTGAGCCAATCCAAAACCATCTAACCACAAGTACCTCACCCATTCCAACACCAATCAACCAATCAAACGACCCTCCAACCATCAAAACTTCCCTCTCCTCACTCCAAAGAGAATATGTCCAGAACCATCTATAAAGACAATGACCGCACACAGTATGACCTGAAAGTTGTCAGAAGAGTGGCGAGTCAATACAAGTTTATTGCTGACAAAGAAATTGAAGAAAAATCGTCAATCTTCATACAATTTACAGACTTCACGAAATGCCCATACTCAGGAGACGGTCCTTGTAGCCCTGGTCATGACAATAGATGTAAAAATTGGGATCAATTTGGAATACCCATACGCCCCATACTTATGATACCCACACCCGCCCGTATGACAAACTCAATCCTCGTACATGTACCAGGAAATAAAAAAAGTGAATTTGACAGATGTCTTTCTGAATTGAGTCTGAATGGTAGGATTAGTACTTGGCAAAGTCACAAGGAGGACACAACGTTTCTCATGCATATTCCATGCACGAGCATGTATTGTGTTTTCATTAGACTAGGCCGAAAATGGGTATCAAACCTAGATGTCATTTACGAATATTTAACTTGGGACGCAATGAAATTTTTATGTATAATTACGGCCAAAAAAGGTACTAATCATACGCTCGGACACGATTTCGAAAGCCACTGTCACAAGGTACATGTCAACCCCAACCTTAACCCAGCAATTGTGTTAAATGAAATTAACAACATCCATGTAAAATGGAATGGACAGGAACAATTGATTAATTCAAAAATAGCCTGTCAACCCTATGCCCCAGACCATGAAAAACAGCGTTTCACGGAATGGGTCAGACCTGATCAAAAAAACTTCAAGCCAGAAGTATTATTCCCCCAAGACATTCACAAAGAATGGATTGCAGACTATTATAGTAAAGATGTAGACATTCTAGAGGGGAAAAGAAAAGGAGCTCTAGAAAAACTTATTCCAGGAGGTTCTAGAGGGACTTTCGGAAATGTCAACACGGCCTACCAGGTCGAGAAATTGACCTTACAGATGCAGAACATTCGGACAAATATGGAAATCAATGTCAACAACCCCAATCCGTATCAGGTCATCCAAAACAGATCAGAACCTGACCCTGATAACTCCTTGGCATCACATGAATCCGATGAAACAGCAGCGTCACAGCCATCAGTTACAGGAGTGCCACGTGATGACATTGAAAATCGGCAACCAAATTGTTCGAATAATATCTTTAGAAGACAACTTCTCAACAGCTCTAACCAAGCCAACATCAGTCACAGAAGCAACCAAATTGACCAGCTAAGCATTCATGAAGAACCATCCTCTTCAGCAACAGCTACCTCGACAATTGAAAGTACCATGAGCCTACATGACCTCTTCGAATCTACATCAAAATCAGGCACAATCCCCACGGAAGAATTGACAGAAAAAGGGAGAGCAATAAGACTACTCAATCTGGATGAAGAAGAAGACTCATGCATGGAAGCCATCTCTAGAACTCTTAGAAAGCCAAAATCACTCAGACATTCAGAAAATCACAGCTTGGCCATCTTCGTTGAAGATGAATCAATAATATCAACGATAGGGTCCCAAGATATCATGACATTTGAATATCTCACACACAAGAATATGGACAAACCGCAAGGACCACGTGAATCCAGCTCAATGGCGTCATCAAATCGAAGTGGCCGTTTTTCTACAATCAGAAACAAAAGTGGTGCCCAAAAAACGAGATTTGAATTTGACAGACGTCCTCTCAGTGACATCAATGGCACACAAAATCAAAGCCAGAGTCAACAAATGTCAATGAGTCCAAAACAAACCCTGACGAGCACTCAAATAGCAAATTCGACAAGCCGTCCAGAATTAGGAACGGCTGAATCTCTTGATAAAAATGTCAACCTTGACATTATGTCATATGAAGCCATATCTTCTCTTAATAAAAGAGCCAAAAATATAGAAAATATTCTAAATATTTCTGATGACAAAATGAGAAACTTGACAGATGAATTCAATATGATCATTGAATCAGCCAGAAAAGACCTCTCAAACATCAATCCTGACAGAACAAATCCAATCAATTTAAAGGATTTCGCCAGCAAAAGGTCTAAAAATCAAAAAAAGAGATCACGATCTCCGACCAATACCTCACCGAGAATTTCAAAAAGACGAAACTCGGTGGGAGTGCACGATCAATCGGTCATAACACGTTCACAGAACAGGTTAGACTGCAACACCCCGAATCTAATCACTAATTCAGGGTCACAGATCAAGACAAAATCAGCCGTCATCGATTGTCTCAACAGAAAAAGAAGAAAAAGAAAGACAAAGCGGACGAAAAAGAGCGAAGAGAAGACAATCAGCCTGCTGAAAATTTCACGTCATTTAAATGAAATCAGGTCAGTCAGATTAAGGAAAGATAAAATCGACAAATACTGGTGTTCTAACTGTAACTTCAGTTGTCAGACAAAAAGAAACTCAGACGATACATTTACAATCACAATTCTATGTCAATGCAAGAAAATCACATTCGTCTCAAAAAAATCTGTCACCTTAACACCTGAACTTATCCATCATTTGACAATAAAAAACTATTTTAAATCTCCAAAACCCCTGACATTCATTAATAAAGGCAAATGCAAAGTAGAAATGATAGAAAATTCCGGCAAATTAAAATTCAGTAGGAAGGGTTTAGAGGTTGAGCCACGTGAGATATTAAATACAAAATGGGCAATTAAAAATTTTTTTAAATGGATTGATTCAAACCGCCAATTTGAACCCTTAAGGAAGGGCTTTGCCGACATGAAGTTATCACAGGACATTGAATTACTATCAAGTATGATCACAGAGGACCTTAACTGCGAGAAACCGTGGCCGGATGAACACGACCCTGATGAGAGCGCCATGATAAATGAACTCAATGACAATGAGCTCATCTCAACATTTTACAAAAATGTCAACATCAACACGCTCCCACCAACAGGAAAAGAAAAAAAGGCAAAATCACTGGCAAATAATCAACTGGCAAGCACTGTTCGAACAATCAAGGACATGAGGAAGATCTGGGTCAACAATTTCAATTTTTCAGAAGCCCTGAAACAAATCCCAGAATCAATAGTCAATTCACAAACTGAAAAAATTATTGAACCAGAAGAAGTCTCTGAACTCGACATAGAAAAGCCGAGATTTTCTGCTCCGGCGCAACAGAATGACCAATCAGAAGAAAGAATCCTCGACAACCAATCAGAACCAACATACCACAAATGGACCGATGGAACTGAATATAAACTGATCAGACAACCGAAGCCACCAGAATACTTCAAATCAAGTGCCCCACTTAGGGACGAAGAATATTTCAGGCCAAGACTTTTATATATGAACCTGCCTCTCACCAAAATATCATCAAACAGGATGATTTTCAAAGAAGTCACCGATAAATGGAATCCCGATGTTGCCATATTTTCAGAACTGTTCTGGAATGAAAAAGAATCAGCCACTAGAATTCCCCCTGGGTATGACTATTACACCCATGACAAACTCAAAATAAAGTATACATTAATACTCGTCAAAAACAATTTAGGCCTAAAAATCACAAAAACCAAGTCAAAACTAAACGAAACGGAAATTAATATAAAATCTGGCAAATCGGAAATTAACATTTTGGCATTATATAGGTCACCAACCAACAAAAGCGATGTTTACAAGCAGCTGAATTACAGAACAAATGATGAGGATGAGCCGGCTTATGTTAAACATTTGAAATGGCTAGACAAACGAATCACTGCATTTTTGTCAAATAAAGAAAACGCAATCATTGCTGGAGACCTCAATGTGGACATCAATAGGAAATGCCCAAACAAGTCTGACAAATTCGCAAAAGAAAATTGGGACACCCTTTTCAATACCCTATGTCAAAATGTTCTGGGGGACACTCCAAGTTATTTTAGCAAAAAGAAAAAAACGCCCAGCCAAATTGACTATATAATTTCAAATATGTCACTTAAAATAGATATGGATATTCTTCCATGGCACGACAGTCAAGAATGGTCCGATCACGTTGCCTTCGAATTCACTCCAAGGGCCAGCTTCATAAAAATCACTCAACAAGACATCATTGAATCGAAAAAGAAGTTGAAGCCATTAGAGACGATCAAGAATCGTCGCACAATCAACAATATTGAAGCTGGCATATCAAACAGATGGAATGACAACTTAGAAGCTGGACAGATGTTCAAGATTATTGAAGAAGAATCATTGAAGGAGCTGCCATTGGAACAGAAGAAAATTCAACAAGAGTCAAATCGGAATAGAAATGACCCTGAGGTCAAAAAATTAGAAAATGAAAGGTCAAATTGGATTCACCAACAGGGATACCAAGGGGTCGGGGCAGCTTATAATTCCAAAGACCCAGTCCTAAAGCGCTATAATTATAGAATATCCAAAGCGCGAAAATTGTCCTTTCGTAAAAGAGTTATAGACAGAATTCATCGGACAGGCTCTAAGACATCACAATGGGATGTTTTCAAGGCCTTTAAACGCAATGTTAAACCGATGCCAGCATTTGTTAGTAACGCCAACGCAACCGCCAACGCTTTCAACACCCTCACCTGGGGGTACACACCAATGCCAACGGATTTGATGCCAGTTACGGAACAAAGGACGAAATTCAACTTCAAACTACTTAATACGACAAATGCATCAAATCACAATCAATCAGAATATCTCAGAAATGCCAAAAAATTAATTCTAGATGGACGGGGTAGCAACCATGCCTATGCACAGGACGGTCTTACACTCATGTCTACCAAACAATTCTCAAATGAAGGTTGGATCTTCATTGGAAAAGCCATCAATGATATTCTAAGACAAGGCCGTTATCCCGAAAGCGCCAGAATAAATAAAATGGTAACAGTGGCTAAGAAACCGGTCATTGAAAGTCATAAAGACGTCCGTCCGGTGACAGTTGGTAAACAAATGATCATGAAGACAGAAAAAATCCTAGCAAAACAAATGACATACGCGGCAGAAGGCGGAAACGAAGAAGATGACTCAAATCCCTGGTTAGATGAAAACCAATTTGGATTTCGACCGGGACGGTCAATTGGTCAACTCACAAACCGCCTCAAAAAAGAAATTGCCAAAGTTAAAAAAGGTGAGCCCCACTGTATTTTACTTACAGATTTAAGTAACGCCTTCGGGTCAACTGACGTAGAAATCATTCTGAATGAACTCAGAAATAGATTGAACCCGAAGGCGTACGACACGATAAAAGCTTTTTTATCCCAATGTCAAAGCCAGGTATACACGGACGGGGACAAATCAAAATTCTTTCACAGCGCCCCCCGTGGTTATACACAGGGCTCCTGCCTCAGCCCCTTAATGTTTTGTCTTATTATGAGGCACATGCATACATTCCTTAATTTTATAGGGGTCTCTTTCGCCGATGACGCCACGTTTCTAATCACGGGAAAGGACGAAGAGGACATGAAAAGAAATCTAATTGACTGTATAAATAAATTTAATGACTTCTGTAAGTCACTAAATATTAAACTGAACATTGGCAAAACCCTTTATATCTATGACACTGATCTAAAAATTAAGGTTGATGACATCGATGTCAAACAAGAATCAAATAGCCGAATTTTAGGATTACGTCTTGACAAGAATTGTGGCCATAAATCTCAATTGACTTATTTGAACAATCAATTCAACGTAACGAAAGCCATGATCAATGGATACAGTGCCTGCTGCGACGAAAGAGTTCTCAGAGCCCTGGTCAATGCCTACGCATACGGTAAACTTAATCATGGAGGTGCCTACCTACCCTTAACCCCTGTCAATGAATATTATAAATTACAATCAAAAGTCAACAAAATGCTAAAATTAAAAATTGTCAAAAATGTAGTCATTGAATTTTATACAACCATGGGTTTGATCACTGACGATATGAATGTGGAAACCATATTTGACAAAAGAGGGAAAAAACTATATGACCTTGACATTGATGACTTAAATTACTTATCAAATTATGTCACAGGGAATATCAATCCAGAAGATTTAGACCCAGATTTCCACAGACAACTTGACAAAAGAATAGCCAAGCTAATAGAAAATCAAAACATGCTGACATGTGACCTTAATAATTTTGACTTGAAAATTATAAAAGACGCCCTAAGAGAAAGAGACCAAATAAGAAGGGATTATCCTTACTACAACAATGTAAGACTGCCACAATGGTTAATCCTGAAAAGAGCCAAAGTTCTTAGTGTCCAGAACAATCTAAGAAAAAACCAACTTTTCAGATTGGGCACAATATTAAAAAAAGCCAGACCAGTCTTTGAATTTGAGGAAGTCATTAATTTCGCAACGAGGCGCTTTTATGACGAAGACAGATCACGTGTCACAGCAGATTACCCCTATTTCAGACTATATCTGCCTGAGGAAAAGAAACATCGAATGCCAATTATCCAAAAGTCGGTACCATATATATGGTTCCAAGAAATGTGGCGAATTCCTAGAACACTACGTAGCCAAGTCAAAAACGAAAAATTCACCGATGACATTAAACGATATTACAGTCATCGCTGCCAACACTCGGAGAACGATACTGCTCTCTGTGTGAAATGTCAAAGGCCGAAAAACAGTTACAGACTGACTATGAATCAAGTTCTGGCAAGAGAGATCATTGAATATGAATCACAGACACAGCCAATTATAATTGAAATAGACCAAACCCTAGGACGACATGAGATACTAGAGGTCAGATATTCCAATGAAGAAAACCTCATTTATGAACTGTCCAATAGAAACTTCTATTTTCTCCAACGGTCAATTGAAAATTTTCTCAATAATGACAATCAAATCTAGGTCATTGTAAAAGCCAAGAAAAAATCTCAACCTACACACATGAGAACCAATGAGGAAGCGTAAAAAGTCATTAAAAGATCAAAGTCATACAATGACGCATCGTGAAATGACAAATTTATGCCTACTCAAGCAATGAGTAATTCATGCCTACTCGAACAATGAGTAATCGACTCAAATCTACTCTCACACTAAAGACAATGATGATTCACTATGACTAAAAAGTGAAAATTAGTCATTACTCTTCTCTATTCTCACATTTACTTATCCTTATTTGAAAATTTGTCAAAAACAGAAAATGTCTTTCCCTCCATTTTTCTGAACAAAGAGAAATAAAGAAAAGAGAAAATGTCGAAACAGAATCGCAACATCTTAGGACTCAAATGGCTAATTCAGGTCCCCTTTATGTCATCTGACAAGACTGGATAATCCTCGGACCACCTACAAAAATTAGCCACTTTGACATAAAGACAAAACGAAAAAGAACTTGTCAGAAAAATCTCTAGAAGCCAACTTGTTAGTAATCCACGTGACAAAACCGCATAAGACCAAGTCCATCTTAGGACCAGAATGACTAATTTAGGTCCCCTTTTATGTCACCTGACAAGACTGGATAATCCTCGGACCACCTACAAAAATTAGCCATTTTAACAAAAAGACAAAACAAAAAAGAATAACGTCAGCGAAGTCTCTAGAAGTCAACTTGTTAGTAATCCACGTGACAAAAACGCATAAGACCAAACCCTTTTTTTAATTTCGGCGAAAATTTCGACAAAAAAACTTTCTAGAATGAGACCAAAAATTAGAATTTTTAGAAAATTCACTTTTCAGTCAAAAATTTTCCAAAAACGGAAAAGACCCAAAATAAAAAGTTTATTATTTTTTTTGAAAATGACAGAAATCCCGGACTTCTCAACGGGGCTGGAAATGAAGGACTACCAGTCCATGGACAAGTACCTAGCGACCCAATTCGCTGAGTCGACCATCTTCAATCTGGTTTTGAAGAATGAAGACGGCTTCAGGACAATTCTCCGATCAAAATGTCAGGAATTATCCACTAATGACCGAATTGATAAGTTTATCAAGATCGTGGACCCCATCTGGCAGGCATCTAAGAAACCCGGGGCCTACGGTACCAATAGTCTAGCCTGGAAGGATAATGTCACCGCGATGATTAAATCGACAATTTCCAAGACCTATGGAGACGAACTGAAATTGGCTAAAGTACACGAAATTGAAATGCCAACTAATGGTAAATTTATATTAAACTTATATAAAATTTTATCAAAAATAATTTAAATTGACATATTCCCATCCTAAGCCAAAAACACTAATAACCATATCCCCATAGTGGAGTCTAATCTGGCTGGCAATCTCGAACACCTTAAAAGAATTCTTTTATGGTTTGGCAAACTCAATCTTGGAGTAGCCACCGAGATAATCTTCAGGAAGTTTGAAGGTAACTCAGTCAACATTGACAACAACGAAGACGCCGCCATCTGTAAAGAAGCTGTCAGAGCATTTGACTTTATCAAGCCAATGCATCTTGACTTTGGCCCAAAATCACGAAAATATGGGCTAAACTGTAATTTGGCAAAAGAATGGTCACGTGAACACGGTATTTGCGCAAGCGTTGACGAACTTATGCCAAGAACCAAAGACGCCTTCCATTCCAAGATTGTCCGACAGCCTGCTAAGGAATTTTTTCTGGACTGGTGGTCACAAATCTTAAAAGTTTCCCCAGATACTGCCAATGTCTATGCAAGAAAATTATGCTCGGAGCCCTTCAAGGCAATGAACATAATACAGGGAAAAGTGATTGACATCAGGGACCGTAAAACTAGGGGCACATGGAGGACACTATCCAGAAGTGTCCAAAGTGAATTTATCAGTAACCCCGCGACTGATGCCAACACCGAATCGTCATGGTTGCTTGGAGAAACGAATGACATCTTTCGACGGTAAGATTATTGAAAATAATCCTAAGACTTTCAATTCAATAAATTATAAATTCAGAGCCATCGGTCAGATAGATGTCCACGGAATGCGAGACTGTGCATTTGGCATGATATATCAGGCCTTCTTGGACCTTCTGAATTCAGAACAAGTGATTCAACTTGGCACTGGCATAGAATTCATAAAAGGCGAATTTGGAGTCATTGGCGTGGAAAAATGGAGTGATCTTGGCACCTCAAGACGAATCGTGGTCGGTCGTCAAGGACACAGAAGAAAGAACCAGACATTCGCCACCAACAACGCCGATGATAGAACGTTCCCAGGGAAAATGCATTCGGATCTTCTAGCGTAAGTCCCTAAAATCAATATTGACAAAATTATCATTTTCTTTTTTTTCTTCATTTTACGAAAATGTCCTCTTCATTTGCGAAAATGCTGAAAATTATCTCTAACGATGCATCTTCAGTATCAGCATGCTGACAACCGGAAAGGTTCGTTTTGACACCAGTGAAGGCTTCGTGAATGTCAAGAAGAGCCAAGTCAAAAAGGCCTCCAAACCACTTCTAGAATTGTTACTAGAATACACGACCTTAGCCATCTGTTCCAAGGCATCCGACGAGACGCTCAGAAGACACAAAGGTCAAAAAATCCAAAACAGGGTAAACCAGCTCAGTTTTGCACTCATGGGCTTAACGAACTGGGGACCTGCCACTTTAGATAAATACGAGGATGAGCCATGTTTCGAGGACTTTAAATATAATTTTCTCGATACCGGGTTCGTCCGACTATGTCGATGTGACCTCACATGCAATGTCAAGAAAATATCATTGATAATTTTTGGCATCGCACTTGACATCGTCAAAATCCTCCGCCAACAATTCCGCGCCAAAATAACCCTCGAGTCAATCTTCTCCAGACGCAATGTTCTTGACTTCATCTCACAACACACAACGCGTACTGGTCTGGATAGATTCAGAGTCAACGATGACGTACCTAGGGAGTACACCTTCGAGAAGACTCACAGTAAGGGCTCAATCAGAGTCTTTGATGATGTCATAATTCTTAAAGGTGAAGCTCTCGAGGTCAAAAAACCAGCCCACATTCCCCCTAGATACATGGCAACCGATAACCATGAATGGCCCGAAGAAGATTACTCATCGGACCCTCTATTTATTGAAGGAGATTCACTTGGAGACTTCTTAAACAGAAATCTTCAACTGATCGACTTCGAAAATCTTGACATCTAATAAACCCCCCAATTCAAATATTGGCAAACTGTAAATACTATCCCATATGCCACCCTTCAAATCACCACACCTCTCGTCAATTTCTATGTAATTACCAGACAAATCATAATCAAAACGAACAAAAATGTTCCTATGTTCGTCACTCTATTGCCTGCTAATTAATTTTCCAAAATAAAGGTCACTTTAAAATGCAAATAAAAGCCTCATTAATTTAATCAAAGACTTGAAATGATTGTCAAAATGTAAAATATTCAGTTTTATTAGACATATAAAACCTCGGTTGGCAGAAATAAAGTATCACTGGTCGTTGTAAAGCAAACGATTGACATCAGTCATATCAATTGTCTCGTCACTGCTACTGACATCACTCAAGTCATCAGCACCGGCATCAACAAGACTACAATCGACACCAGGGACCTTACGAGCACTATCATTTGATAGGTCCCAGGTGGAAAGCTCTTCGGCGAGATCACCGGCTTTGACAGGGGCATCATTTCCAGAACGAGCCATTTCAGATCGTGCCTTATCATCAACACCTCGAACACTGCGCTTCAAGGTGGTCACACCGGTGACAGCAGTACTAACCGGGACTTTTGACAATTTTTTCGGCTTTATTCCAGAAGGCCGCCTCGCAACCACAGGCTTCATTGGCATGGGAGTAGAATTCTGATTTTGACGTCTGAAATAACTTATCGTAAGTTATAATTCCTATCCACACATGTCACAATAATTTATGTCACTATATCGTATTCTATATCGTGACATAATTTACTAGCCCTGCCCCACCAACACTCACCTTTTATTAACAGCAGTATCATCGGTCAAACTATCACGAAGACGCTTCTTTGACATTAGGGTTGTAAAAGAATACCGGAAGTCCTTACCGAGTAAAACTCGATACGAATCACATGGCGGATCTTCATTACGGGACAATGGTGCTCTCACCAACTCCTCCATTGACCTCTTGGTAGTTTGATACAGCTCATTAGTCACAGTTCGCCTACCGCTGCCCCAATCTGATCGAAAACTGTCCATTATCTCACAACCAACACCAGCAAAGTCAAGATCAACTCGGACATCGCCATGGACCTTAAAACTATCAATTATAAAAGGTCAAAACTTAAAACAAGTCCTTTCTTTTTTTCTTTTAGAAAAGTAAGAAATAATTCTAGTCTTCTGTTTAATACCTTAAGTCCAGGAATAGAACCAGCAAAGGACCTGAAGAATGATTGATGACATCTCTCATATCGAGTTGACAAACTTGACAATTTAGTTTCGGCAGTGAAACGAGGCATGTAGATATCTTCCAAAGCCTTCATGTTAGCTGCAAGTCTCTCCTGCTGCAATTGCAACTCACACAATTTGTGTGACAGCTTTGTGACATGTGTCAAATAGGTGACAGCCTCTGAAAATAACGATTTAATCAAAAATAAACTAGTTATGCAAATTTCTTACCGGAACAAACTTTCTTTGTCACTCTCTGATAATCGTAAGTGTCACAAATGTGCTCGGCAACGGACTCTATGAAACCAGAGGGATCATTGGCATCAAAAAGGGCAAAGAGGCGCCTAGAAATCTCACTATGTGAGTATTGACCATCACAAAGACGCTTGGCAAGGTACGGAATTCTAGAAAAGAATTAAAATACCAAATCTGATAAGCGCCAAAAAAATATCGTACCTATGCACCATGCCAAGATTACTGCACAGCACGCCACTCCAGTACATCATGTCGCCACCAAAAGTCGAATAATCAAAACGGCCACGGCCAAGGAAATATTTTTCAGAGGGCATATCTTTAGCAAAACTGACAGACTCGCTATTACAGACAAATTTCTTTCCACGGCTAAAGAATTGATATCAAAATGGGCAAATCTCGCATCCAGAAAAATTATGGAAAAACCTACGTTTTAAATGTTGGCAAGTTGTTGAATTTTTTGTCACCAAATCTGGCATCGGCAAGATTATATCCAAACAACCATTGTTGTGAACGAATCTGGACTTGACAATGTCGAATAACGACCAATATAGCAGCGATCTGTGCCTGGATATCAGTTGGCAAACTCAAAGTGTACTTATCGCCTTTAGAACAATTTCGAAGGAAGAAAAGTGGAATGGTCGGGGTCAGATTGACACTCGGCTGAACAGTTCCAATTGGGACTCCATATAACTCCTCCATAAAAGACAGAGCCACCTTCTCCTTGTCGTCGACAGCCTTGTCAGCGACACTCTAGACAAAGAACTTTAAGTCAAAATTATACCAACCAAAATCGGACGGTATTAAAACCGATGTTACCTTTAAATGACGCATAATCCCCTTGACAGAGGTTGAGAAACAACTCAAACTTGAAGACAACCCAGCAGCATGCTCCATCATAGTACCAATGATGTCGTCTTCCTGCAACAGACGGTCGCATTCAGAAACTCTGGTCTTGACCTAAAAGTCAGATTAAAATAGAACAAGTCATAAACTATGAATAATTTATGAATATCTATTTTTAAAATTAATGCCTACCATATCAGGATCTATGACACAACTTGAGGGGACACCACCGGGAAAATGACTTTTCTGACGCCGGGCTATATTAGATACAGTCTCGTAAAGACGATCAATATCAGAAGTGGCACCACTGTCACTGGTTAAAACGCTGGAGGAGGAAGCATCACCGACAAACTTTTCGCCAGTCTCGGAATCGATTGAAGCCAAGGTCACAGATGTCTCGTCAGTATTCATTTCTTCGACAGTACCGCCACTAGAACCTTCTATGACGATCGGATCAACACCTGACATAACTCGAATTATCTGTCAAAACTGTCTATAATCGAAAACTGACGAAAAATCGATTTTGTCTTTTAAAATAGGGTGAACATGAAAAAATGTCTAAATTTCAGAAAGGTGTCACTATCTCTTTATCTTCTTTCTTTTCTGAAATGTCAGGAAATTATCTGGCGGGAGGATCTTCGTTATCAGTGTCACTGACATGACTGGGCATATCAGAAAGACCAGAGGGGCCAGCAACATCGGCAGCGCCATCATCAGTTACATTGGCATTTAATGGCTCATCATCATCACACATGCCACTGATTGACACACGAGTCGGGACAACCATCTCAACATGACAAGCGGCACCATTGGTGGAGGAATTCAATCTCCCACGGGTTGCGTCCATGCTTACCGTAAGGCCAGTCAGGCTAAAATTAAATCAAAAAAGTCAATCTAATAAACTCTCTCAATCCTAACTTCACAACAAAAGACACTTACTCGAAATCCAACCGCCGACGTAAAACAGGTGGACCAGCTGGTAAAATGGGTGAAGCTGCCACATCAGCACCGTCAGGGATGATCAAAGGACGTTTGACACGGACTCGATTAGATTGAACATTGGCGGTGTCAACACCACTGTCGGCATCACCAAGACCAGTGGAACCAGAATGACACATCGAAGGTTGAACTTCGAAACCAAATCGACTAAATTAATGTCAAAAATTTCTAATTTTTAATTTTGGTCAAGAAAATAATCAAAGTACAAGAATAATGATGACAACTTACAGGCTCTTATCCAAGTAGCTGGGTGGCATTAGAGGGGTATCTTGACGTTGTTGATCCAACACGCGATAGGACGGACAGTTGTCATAGACAGTAAGTCTCAAGTTCACATAGAGCAACAACCGGACATGATTATTCATGCACATGGGCTCTACGTAGACTTGTGACAGACTTAAAAAAGTCCTCTTCGTAGGGTCTTAAAAGGAAAATTATCCTCTACAAATAAAAAACCGTCAAAAATCGACTTACCCATGTAGTTACGTAAAAGACTATAGAACATAGTTCCACGGACCTTTTGGAAACAGTCAGGATGCTGGTCATCCGAGAGCAAAAGAGGACAGGACCCAAATGTTAAACCGGATGGCAACATTTGATCAATTTGAGGAATCAAGATCCCCATCAGACTGTCGAATACAGCCTTATCCAAGGAGGAAAACTCCACTCCCAAGCTCATCAGATACTGTCCATCAATTCCACCACCGATGATCACTTCGTCACTCATACGCAAGTGGGTGTCAATGAAATGCTTGCCAACACGCAACCCGCGACGATGTAAAGTCGGTCCGGCCAGGCTGGTCAACAAGGTGGTAGCAGCGGCAGCACCTATCATCATCGTCCACTAAAAAAGAAATGACCCCAAATGACCTTCAAAACAAATCAGACCGACAAATGACCCCAAAATGAACCCGACCCTTAACCAAAGACCCAAAACCCCAAACCACATGCCCCGAACACACAATCTCAAATATGGGAAATGTCTCTCATAATATCTGCAAATAAAATCAATGACAAAATAAAATTGGAATTTTATTAAACTACCACCAGAGGTCTCACGACCCATAGTGGAAAAATCCCAGTCAAATTTCCTTATTAGGAAATATGGGAGGCCATGGCGAATTTATCCAATCCAATTGGTGTCGTCAATGGATGCAATCCAAGCTATAACCATATAGCAGGGCAGTAATGACAATCAAGGCAAGAATCTGGCAACCAAACAAAGAATTGGATCGAGACAATCGACAATCAAATCAATTGCCAAAATATTTTCTTTTCTTCTGTCATAAATTACTGTTAAAGTCCTCAATGAGGCAAATAAATTAATTAAAAAAAAAAACCCTGGGTTATGACTGTTTCAAAATGGCATGTTTAACGTTACGAAGATAGGAAAAAAATGATAAAAATAAAAAATCTCGCATAAATGAAATACTGTTAGGCATT
>SCLD01049012.1:0-16486 GCA_004367895.1 Oikopleura longicauda | reverse complement strand
GTCCCTATGGACTCGTTATTTGCCCCAGTCGCGAATTGGCGCGGCAAACGGCGTTTGAATTTGAAAAACTGGCCGATTACTTGGAGGCGGGCGGCAATCCAAAATTGCGCATTGGCGTTGCGATTGGCGGCACACCAGTCAAGGAGACAATGGCGACAGTTCGTCAGGGCGTTCACATTATGGTGGCGACGCCGGGCCGTCTGCTAGACATGTTGAACCGGAAAATGATGGAGCTGACCGTTTGCCGTCAACTGGTGCTTGATGAGGCCGATCGAATGGTTGATATGGGTTTTGAGGAGGATGTCCGGACCGTTTTCTCGCATTTTTCAGCTCAACGACAGGTTTTTAAATTTTTAAAAATTTGTTAACTATTTTAAAGACTTTACTATACTCGGCGACGATGCCGGTAAAAATTCAAGAATTTGCCAAATCGGCCCTGGTCCAGCCAATCACGGTTAATGTGGGTCGAGCTGGTGCAGCGTCGTTGAAGATTCGCCAGGACATTGAGTACGTGGCCGACGAGGCCAAGGTCGTCCAGGTGTTGATGTCACTGCAGAAGACGCCGCCGCCCGTGTTGGTCTTTGCCGAGCGCAAGAAAGCCGTTGACAAGATTCACGAGTATTTGCTGCTCAAGGTTAGTAGTAAATAATTCTAGATTTTTTTAATTTACGAAAATATTTGAAGTGTCAAACTTGACTATAAATAGGGGTTAATTTATCATATTTATTGAATTTTAGACTGAGAGCTTGATTATGTTTCAGATATTATTTCTACTATAAAAAATTATATTTTAAAAAATATTTAAAAATTTTCGTAGGGCGTCGAATGCGTTGCCATTCACGGTGGCAAGGATCAAGAGGATCGCATGGCGGCGTGTAAAGCCTTTCGCGGTGGCGAAAAGGACGTTCTAGTCGCCACGGACATTGCCTCAAAAGGATTGGACTTTCCCGAGATTATGCATGTGATTAATTACGACATGCCCGAGGATATTGAAAACTATATTCATCGCATTGGTCGTACGGGTCGCGGGAACAATACCGGCGTCGCGACGACCTTTGTCAATTCAAAATCGTGTGACAAGTCGATTTTGCTTGATTTGAAGGGTTTGTAGTTTTTAAAAATTTAAATTAAATTATTATTAATCATTAATAAATAATATTTAAAAATTATTTTCTTGCAGCACTACTGGCCGAGGCAAAACAATCCGTGCCAGACTTCCTCGTCGAGCTGGAACCAGACCAGCCCGAGCTCCTTGGCGACGGGGACGAGCGCGGCTGCAAGTTCTGCGGCGGTCTGGGCCATCGCATCACCGACTGCCCGAAGCTGGAGAGTGCGCAGCGCGTCAAGGCGAACGAGCGCAAGGATTACTTGGCCAGTGGCACCCAAGACTACTGAAAAACTGCCCCTTATTACTGTTGTTACACTAAGGATAAATTGTTAAGGTCAAAAAACCATAATTAAAAATTTTAAGAAATTACAAAAAAAATGGCAAAAGTGGAGAAGAAGAAGAAACCAACAACAGATCAGAAGAAAAAGAAGACAAACAAATTCGTCAATAAATACACGCAAAAGCGAAACGAGCAACGGCCCAACAAGTACGCCAAATCGGATCGCGATAAAAGGGCCAAAGTGGTCGAGGTGAAGAAGGCCGAGAAGGAGAAGAAGGAGGCAGAAAAGAAGGCGCAGATTGAGTCAAAAGTACTTTTTGAATTTTGGAATTTTTTGGAATTTTTTCGAAATTTTTGGAATTTTTATTAACCAATTAAATTCCATAGCAAATGGAACGCAAGGATCGCGATCGCATCATGAACCTGAAAACGGCCAAGGGCCAGCCCGTGCTGCATGCGCGGATCGGGCTGTATTTGAAGGATTTACAGGAAAATCCGGACGTGTACAAACTGTGAATCAAATGATTTGTATTCGAGTTTAATTTTGAATCTTTATTTTTAGATCTTAAAAAAATGGATGCTTTACGGGAGATCAATCTTCAACTGGCGACAGTCGAAAAGGATTTGACAAAATCAATTGCCAAGATTGCAATGATCGGATCATCCGATGATCATCACCAAGTCAGTCAAATGATGATTCAAGCAAATCAAGCGGCTCATGACGAGCGCAATCATCTGCATCATCAAGTTGCGCAGTGCAGATCGAATCAAGCAACGTGCAATCAGCTGATTGCCAATTTCGACGACGAGGGCGACGAGCTGGCTGAGGCGCTTGAAACTACTAAAAACGCCATTTTTGGCTTGAAACGCGAATCGCGCGATCAGGAACGTTTTTTGGAAGATTTCTGAATTTTTGGAATTTTTTGGAAGCTAAAAAATATCCCAAAAATAAAGTACGATCAACTGCTCCATCTGGACGAGACGTTAATTCGCGAGATCAATGCCTTATTGACGCGCGTCGACTCTTTCGAGCGTGAGAAAATTCGCGTCCATTCTCCCACGCGTGGCAAATCACGCTCGTCAAAACTGGCCGGTGGTGATCGACCCGAGGCAATTCAAAAGTTGCAAGATTTCCAGGCTCGCCACGGACCTCAAGGCGGCTGGAATGGCGTCGACCATGGCGCCTTTGTCCGCATGTGGCAGCGTCAATGTGACGCGGAAAACGACATTTGGGATGAAGAAAAGTTTATTCAATTAATCGAAGCCGATCTGCCCGGTCGTTCTGCCCAGGCCATTGTCGCGCATATGAAATTCTATCGACAACTGCTCAAGCTCCAAGCGGATCAGAAGCGGGAGATCGAAGCGTGGAAACAGGCGCGCAAAATTGCCCAACTGACCAAGAGTACCGAGCTGGAGTTTTCGACTAAGAAGGAGGAGAAGAAGACGACCCAGAAGGAGGTACAAGCGCGTGAGAAGCGACTTAAAGAGTTGGACGCGTGGAAACAGCGAAAAGCCGAGGAAAAACGGGCAAAAGAGGCCGAAACGGCCAAATTATCGGCCGAAGTTCGTCGAAAACGGCTTGAAGAGAAGCGGCAACAGGAGCGCATTTTGAAGATAAAAGAGCTCGAACGGCAAAATCGCAAAGAGGCTGAACGATTGATTAAAGAGGCCGAGAAGCGCGAATCTGAAGAGCAACGAAGATTGAGATCTCAAGAGGCGAATCAAAAGTTGAAAGAGACAACGGCCAAAGAGGTCTATGATCGGCAACTTGAAATCACCCGTCGAAGGCAAAAAGAACGTGAGGACAAGTTGCAGATTGAACTGGACAAGTTGAAGCGTCAGAGGCGACAGGATCAATTAGCTGATTTTGACCCGACTAGATTGTATCAAAGGTTTTATTTTAGTTTTTAATATTTTTTTTAATTAGTTAATTAATAGCACAATGGCGCAGCGTATCCGCGCCACCACCACCGACACCGCCGAAAAGACCACATCGGGGGGACGCTCATTTATCCTGCACCGAGGCGGCCGGGCACCGGCTTCGTGGCGTGCTGGTCTTTAAATTTACTGTATATAAAAAGAACTTATTTTTGTAGTTTCGATAATAAAATTCAATTTTCTTAAAATAAATAAATTTTTCATTTATTCAGAAAATATGAAAGTGCTGGAAATAATCACACGCGCCATTCGCTGGATTCCGTCGATTTTCGTCACCGGCGTTATTTTCTGGTCTTACTATGCTTATGTGGTTGAACTGTGCATAATGACGGTTGAAGTGACGTGGGAGCGTATACTTTATATGACGCTTTATCATCCGCTTTTATTCATGTTTATATGGGCCTATTGGCAGACCGTCTTTACCGAGCCTGCTTCACCACGATCAGGTATTAAAAATATATTCTAAAAAATTTAATAAAAAATTTAGAATATTTTTTATCGCGCGATGAAGTCCACAAGGTCGAGAATGCTCTCACTGATGAAGAGCGCGCCCAAGCGTTGAAACACGCGGCGCGCAATATTCAAGCGCAAAATCGCACTTTTGGCGGCTTGCATCGTTACTGTCACATTAACAAGTGTATCAAGCCCGACAGGAGCCACTATTGCTCGGGTAAGTACTATTTTAATTTATAAAAAAAATTAAATAATTTTCCAAAAGTCGTCAAAAAGGTCGTCCTCAAAATGGATCACTTCTGCCCGTGGGTGAACAATTGCATTGGCTGGTCCAACTACAAGTTCTTTATTTTGTTTCTGTTTTATGCCTTTACATACTGCTTGTATGTCGCCGCCACCTCGTTTAAGGTTAGTTACAGTAAGGTTTTTGGTGATTTTTAAAAAGTGTAGATTTATACAAATGCCTATCCAAGTGACAGTTTTGAGGCGGTGAGCCCCTCTGCTTAAATTTAGCTCTCATTTAGCCTTTTTCAAATATCAAAAAAGTTCCTAATTTTAATTTTTAAGTACTTTTTGAAATTTTGGAACAATCAACTCGCCAATGGCAATCGTTTCCACATCCTCTTCATCTTCCTGGTCGCTGCCATGTTCGCCCTATCCGTCAGTGTGCTCTTCTTTTATCACATGTATCTCACCGCAACCAACAAGACCACGCTGGGTAATGAATTTTGAAAAATATTATTTAAAATTAAATTAAATAAAGAATCCTTCCGCGCGCCCGTCTTCCATCACGGGCCCGACAAAAACGCCTACAATCTGGGCACGGCGCGCAATTTCGAAGAGGTCTTTGGCACGAGACGCTCGCACTGGTTCTTGCCCCTGTTCACGTCGTTGGGCGATGGGCACGTGTTCCCGATGAGTGCCAAGTATACGGATTTGGAGGCGCATTACGAATCAACGTCGACATCGGACTTGACGCCATAAATCAAAAAACTAACTTTTTTTTTACTATTTCGTTCGTGAGACACAAACGCAGTTAAAACAGACAGACACATTCCACGACATGCCTGGATCAGGGATGGGCTGAAGGGATTATGTCCAGCCCTGATCACGGGCTAAGCCACACCTGTTTATCATCATCATTTTTTTGTATATTAATTGGCATAACCTTCACTGTAAACATTTTGTTTGGAAATATAAAAAACGCTGAATATCGAAAGTTACGAGTAAATAATGAGTGTCAGAAAGGAGATCAATCCTATAAAGTTTATCATCACAGGGTTCAGCCCCGAAAGATGGTAAAAAGGGTGTCATCCGCCACAGACTTACGCAGGCTTGAAGACATACTAAATTAGAGTAGTGGTAACACGAGTTATGGTTCTTGAGTTTGTGGCAATATCGCCTTGCTTTGGTTTGGAACTGCCCTTACGAAATAGAATTTTTTATGATTGAACGTGGTTTAATTGTGAATGAATGACTTGAACTCTTTGTTTCAGTTGTTGTTTGTACATGTTGGCAGCGATTTAGTTAGAATGAAGAACAGACCACATCTCGATTGTTCGATTATACACCGCAATCATCGGAGAGACATGGTACAGTTTCGAACATGCTCAACTCGTCCCACTCGTATCCGACATCAAAACTTGAGCAATCATTTTCATTCGTCTCGACATTGGCGCTGTACAGTGCATTGACAATGCGAAACATGTGTAATTTTGGCTTCTCGTCATTTTTCCTTGGTTTCATCATTATTGCATGGTTAAACTAACGATCTAGCAAACCTTATGCGGGAAGATGCACACGCTATGTTCGCTTGCTGCAGCGTACCATGCACCTGCTCGACAACACCCGGTAGTTTCTTATTTGACTCGACGGTTTCGACTTCAACTTTTAAGAGCCTTACAAAATTGTTCATGTTCGTCACAAACGTCACCATTTTGTAGACTGTTCCTGTAAGTTTTCTGGAATCTTGTGCCGAGGAAATATTAAAGATAGCTCCATATTCCTCAGAGCTGTTTGATATTGTCTGATTGATATTTATGCGCAGTTTATTTAACAACTGGTTGGACAAGTTGGGAATACTAAACTCTGCAATTATCCGTCTAAAGTCCCCATTATTTGCCGTTGTGGTCATTGTAGTCGTTTTTGTCGTTGAATCTACAGTAGAGGATGATCTCCTGCTCGTAGTAGTTTCATTGATTCGTTGCGAAGTCGTTGAAGTAGTTTGTTCGTTTGATTCTGTTGCTGCGTTTTCGTGTGGCTGTGTTGAAACTTGTTTCGTTGCTGTTGAAGACGTAAGTGTAATGCCAGTCACTGTTTTTTGGGTGGTTGTTTGATTTTCGACGAGAGCTTCCGGTTCAGTAATGGGTTCCGGTGACGCAGTTGTACTAGTAACGCTTGGCTCGTCAGAAAGCCCTGATAACCCCGTTGTTGAGTTGTGGACAGTGGTCGATGAAGTTCCAGTCGATCTCGTGCTAGTAGTTGGTATAGTCGTTGCAGGTCTATTAGTTGAGGTGCCAAATGTAATGTTTTGAATTGGGTTCGAGATCGATAGAAGCGTGCTCATGGAATTTGTAGTCGACGTCTGCTGAAGGGTTTTGACCGTTGATGTTCCTTCCGGGGTCGTGATCATTGATGTACGGTTCTCCTCGGAGCTGCTTCTAGACGTAGGTGCTCTTGAATACGTTTCAGATGTGGTTATTTCGTCATTGGTGGTCGTGAGCAGATGTGAAGCGTTTTGATGAGACCTCTCAGAAGTTGTGGTTGTTGTCGCTAATTTTGTTGTCGATTGATCGGTTGTAGATTCCATTGTTGTTAGTTCGTTAAATGTCGTTTCAAGTGTTGTTTCAAAAGTAGAAACAAGAGTCGTAGGTGGTTTTATGGACTCAATTCCAGTTCCGGTTGTTGACATTTCTTGAGGTGTTGAAGTCAAAGCTTGGCTTGACTGTATTATGACTTCTGTTGAGTTTTGGACATCTTCTGATTGAGTTGTTACTACACCTGTTATGTTGTTACTGTTTTGATTGACTGTAGTTTCATAATTAGTGGTGTAACTACTTTCAGTACTACTCCCAGTCATAGATGGTTTGTCATGCGTGGTGGTTTCTTCATCTATCAGTGCAGTAGTTGTTTCAGAAGTTGAAGTTGGATTTCTTTGTGCTGTTGATAAGTCGTCAACAGGAGTGACGTTGTCAGTGGTCAGTAAGGGAGCTGTAGTATGATCAGTACGCGCCGTACTTTCCTCGTTATGCGTCACTGTATATACGGACGTTGTACTATACATTCTCGTTACGGCTGTATTCTCGGTTTGGACGGTAGCGAGGGCGGTAGGGATGGAGGGTAATGTAGTTAGGTTTGGCGTAGCATCGGATGTAATGTCTGCGCGGCTCGTCACGATAAAAGTACTTTCTTCCGTCTGCGCATCGGAAGTTGTCATGGTACTTGTGGGGACGGCTGATGTCGATTGAATATTCTCTGTAGTTGTATTCATAACGGAAGTCGTTGTAGAACTACTCAAAGTAGAACTTTGGTCTTCCTTGCAATTTCTGTACTCAACAAGTAAAGTCTGGAAATACTGCTGATTGTACTTATCAACAGAACAATGGTTTACAGCTTTCAGCTCGTCCGAACAATTGTGCAGGCAGCCAACCAGTTTACAAATACTATAGCACTCCAAACTACGTAAGTCATAAACAGTTTTCACATTTTCCAATTCGATTGCGTCAATCATCACTTCCCCATTGTCACCGATTGGTGCGAGAAACTCTTTGTTGTTGCATTCGCGGTTGCAATGAGCATTAAAATTTGACCTTATCATAAACGGATCTTCAGAACTAGCAAAAATTTGTGGGGCATCGTCTCTGACATGTACTGCAAACTTTGATCCTTCTATTCTTCTCAGCTTTTCATCCAAATCAGACACGAAACTTTCATCTTGCAAATGTTGTTGAATGATTTCATCGGGATCCGTGACGAACGCGTCAGCATCGAAATCATCGATCGCATCACGATAAACATGTTTAACGTCAAAGACCAACAACCAATCAATACGAAAAATTCCAATGGCCTCCCGCTCGCCACGTCGCCGTCGACTGCCAGCCGCGACTTGGGTGATATCAACAAGAGTAACATTTTTCAGCCCGGGAAACTCATCCTTCAGCAAGTCTGTGAATCGACGCTCCAGTTTGTTTCTTTGACTTCTGAAAGTAGCAATTATGACGTGTCAAGAAAACCCGTAAAACTTTTAATGCCATGACAGCTTTTTATAAATCAAGCACTCATAAATGCCATGTACTTGAGGTAGACGTCACAAATTATGGTTTATAGAAAATAAATGATAAAACGTACTTGGATATTTGATTGGCCTCTCCACTTATCTCCATCGACAAATCAATGTTCATTTTCACTTTGCTAAAGTCTTCATTTGACTGCTCATTACCATCAGAATAGCCACCGCTGCCCTCGCCAAGGGCTAAACAGAGAATAAGATAAATTACAATTATCATTATTGTTCTCTGTATCTCTAAGCACCTATGCGTTGAGTGATGAGGAAGTGCGAGTGTTGTGTCGCCATAGTCATTAATAGTAACAAAGTAGTAAACTTACCTCTATAGTAGTAATCGGTGTATGCGGCTAGAAATATACTGCCAATCAATATAATAATGCTGATAAAGTGTGCGAAAAGCATTGTTGACCTCTCTAGGAATCAAGTGTTAACAAACTATAAGCCTAATGAAGATCTACTTTTACGCCAGAGTGGTGATAGTAAATGGACGACTAGATTAAGTAGTTATTATGTGACTCACGAAAACGACACATCCGTCCTTCCCGTCCATTTTACCGCCATTGATAAGTTACATAAAAGGTTCTGTGGAGCGGATTAAGACTGAGTTTTGTTTATACAGTATAAACTAAACAGCGAGAATATGAATTTATTGATTTAGGAAGTAGTATATATTGCTGTTGTCATATGTTAAAAAGGATCGCCAGAAAAAAGATAGACGGTTGAGAATATTGTTCCGTGAATGTCACAAACGAAAGATAATCCCTCGTCGGAGCGCAACCGTATATGTGTATACATAATATGTACAGTTAACTCGGGTCCACACACATACACAGACGAATTAGTGTGGTGGCGATGATTGCGGTTGACTGTACATTGGCGCGCTGGCAGATTCTCATGGCTAAGTTGTGACGTTAAAATTCATGCGCTCACAAGAAGGAGACAAGAAGAATTTCAGCTTTGCATCGTGCAAGTTGCACGCCCATTTCCCGGGACAGTCGAACCGGCGAACGAGTCGACCCATCAGCTGGAACATGACATTTGATTAAATCAGGATAACATTTGCTTCTAACTTAACTTCTTTAAGAGAATTTGACACATATTTATGAGCGCCTAATTTCATGCTAAGCCTTTTTTCATGGATGCTGGTCATGGGAAGACAAAGTTTTGGTAAATAAAGACTTTATGAGAGTTAAGTTGTGATGGGATTCAATTAGCCTCTGACGTGTGACGGTCCGAATTAGTACTTTCTTAGAGAACAAAAGGATCATCTGACCTGAACTAGTCTAGTGCATCATTGATATCATATCAATCAATGATATGGGCCACACGACGAACTATTGCGTCAATTATTTGAAGGTTGAAATCGATCTTATTCAACTTCTTACTCTATTTTAAACATACTGTATGTCGTAAGACTATGCCTCAGGACCTGGTATTTCGCAACATTTCTGATGAAAAGTTTCATTTTTGATCTAACGTGATCAGATCACGGTGATATAACGGAAAAATAATTCATCATATGAATAAACATTGACTTATGTAACGCTGACATCGCACATTCCGTCGTGCTTATTTGTTATTACGGCGTTTATTTGTGACTCAGATTCTCCTTGGCAATCATTATCGTTACTCAGAGAATCAACTCACATGAATCATGGCCAGGAGCAATGAAAGACAGAGAATGAATGGCGTCACTGAGTGAATGGGTGAGGAGGAGGAGGGCAAGGCGCGATATATAAGAACGCGATGAGTGGAAGGCCATAACACAGAGAAATGGATAAGAAATGCATGAAAAAGTGTGAAATGACGGCTGAGCAGCGGCGACGATTACGATTGGCAATCAAACGAATTATTCAAAACACGCGACCGCTGAAACAGTACAACAGCTGCTCAGATTCTGGGGGCTCATCTGATGAAGAACCTGTCCGGATTATCACATCAAAATTCGCAAAACGGCGCAATTTGAAGCGGCTCTCATTGTCAATTTAAAAAATAAGAAAAAAACCTCAAGCTTCATCGCATTAAGTATAACTGCCATTAATACCTCTTGATACCGACTGACCTTTAATAAGTGTTTATTATATGTACAAATAAAACATGTTTAATTCTGAGCGCATACCATATTCATTGATATGTGGAATTTGAAGATAATACTTCAGTGGTTTGTTGTCCGTAGGAGTAGTACCTGTATGTACAGTACGGTAGTAGTGGACTACCTATTTGACCATGCCCAATGTTGCTCTAGTGTTTCTCGTTTTCGTTCTATGCTTCGGGCAGTTGATTCAATATGTCACAATCAGTGACGCCGGGATAGTTGCCAAAGCACTTGCGTTGATGCTTACAATAGTTCGAATTGTCGGAGAAGCTCTTGCCACAGTTTCGACACAAAAAGGGACGTTCATTTGTGTGGATGCGCTCATGTCGCTTCAAGTGCCACGAGCTCTGAAAAACAACTTTCTCTCTCGTGACACGGGATATGACTTGTTCCCACCTGAAAACATTTTCCACAAAACTGACAACGACAGTTCTCATTCAATCGACGTGCACGTGGAGCGTCCTCTGCTGACGATGTTGATGTTGGCGTGGTGGCGGCGACGGGCGGGTAGAGATTGTCAACAGCGAGTTGTTGTTGATTCCATTGGCCGAATGATTGCTGAATTATAGTTTGGAAACTGTCTAGCAACAGTCTATGCCGACCTGTGATTGTGTGTTTGTATTGAATTGCTCGTGCCACTGCTGATATCCGTCATCGCAGCCATACGCGCCAATTGACTGGTCAGGTACTGGGTATGCATCATAGTTTGACATTGATGGGTACTGCGAGTTTGATTCAGTTGAACGAGATACAGACTTGTGATAAAATTCAAGTTAGTACACGAAACGACAATTAACTCTTACACGACGCTGTTCACGATGTTGATAAGCTGTCATTTGGTTGTGCATTTGTTGCGCATTTAGTTGATCGGTTTCTTCAATATGAATTTGAGGCATTGGAGGGGCTTGCGGATTTTGTCGGGCAACTAAACGCTCTGTTAAATCAGGATATACTTGTTTGACCATACCAGACGGGTCATACTGGATCGGTGGCTTTGGCATTTCAGTCACATGTTGCATGTACGATGGCGGTTTGTTGGTGTTTTCATAAATCTTAGAGGCTATATTTTGCTTGGCTTCTTTTATGTTGAGTGGGTTGATGACTTCGGCGATTTCGGCCTGAATGACGTGTTCCTTACTTGAAGTTTAATTTACTTGAACACTGTTTACTGTGCGTGCTTCTCAATAGCTAGTATATAAGTAAAAAGCTGTAATAACATCTTTTCAAAACCAGGAAAAGAGTCATAGAACACCATAACTGGAGATCGTTATGAGCCCAAATCAAGAAAGAAGTGGCAAGCTGTTAAACAAAACCTGAGCGGCCTTGGTTGACTTTTCTTTTTCTTCTTCCTTTTCTTTATTTAAACGAAATATCATTTTCGGCACCAGATGCTTCGGTTCATTCGATTCCTCATCGCTCTGTTTTAATCGGGCTTACGTAAAGTCATCCCCCAAGAAAAGTTGCGTCAAAGGGATGTAGACGATGACAGGTGGATTTGAGTACCCGTTACCTCAACACGGAAACAACATTCCTCACTCGTCTAAAAGTAACTAAAACATTAACTAAAACGTTAACTAAAAGTCACCCGAGTTCCTTGTCACCTTTATCAGAGCCCATACTTTCCGAAGTTGTCTTTTTACGTTCCGACTCTGGCGATGTCGGTGCCGAATTGACACTCATCGCATCTTGCTCATACCACAGCTGCTGATCTTGCTCCTGATTGGGCTCATCCTTCATTCGCGTCATTTCTATGTGATGCACGATTATTTTCAATACCAAACTGGTGTATACATTCCTCCACGAAGCTGT
Organism: Oikopleura longicauda; assembly: GCA_004367895.1. Taxonomy (NCBI): domain Eukaryota; kingdom Metazoa; phylum Chordata; class Appendicularia; order Copelata; family Oikopleuridae; genus Oikopleura; species Oikopleura longicauda. The sequence goes on along the minus strand of SCLD01049012.1, from coordinate 4,518 downwards.
TCATTTTCCTTTGATAAGCGCTCAATTTCAATCGATTGTTTTGCTATTTTGTTGTCTTGTTGGAGTAGAACATACTGTAACCAAGGTATGGTTGTAGCGCGCATAGAACATTAAATTCACCTTAAGTTCCTCCAGCAGTGACAACGCCCGCAGATCGGACTGTCCTCGACTGTAGCCGTTGACCATGGTTTCTCTATGCTGAAATGAAACAACTCTACGCTCTCAAAATGGGATGGAAGCTATAATGGGTACGAAGTGTCAAACACACTTTCACCTGATCATCGAACGGCCAACAGATTAGGGTAGTCTATCACTGTAGCGACAACTCAGCATTTGATGCACTTTGACCTTGTTGGTGACCACCCTAACCACAAAGAAAAAACTTTTGTTAACTTATGACGATAATTGGTTTAATACTGGAGAGAAATTTGATCGAGCTAAATGTAGATAATGCTGAACTGGATGCCCTTCTACCACCAAAAACGAAGTCAGGTTCGTTTGTCAGAAGAGTGGATGTGTTTATTAGTTGGAGGAAGGAACCAAGTTTCGTGTACCCTGTTTGAGCTTTACTTTTTCTTAACTATATTTAGGGGTTGAACTTGGGTCACAGAAGTAAAAAAGTGAGTAACTTCCGATAAATCTGCATATCATTTCACAATGCCATATAGCATTACGTATATAACACCATAAATTGTCATTTAACTCTACAACGATGACATGACACATTAAAGTGAACTTGAACAGTAAAGAGAAAAGAAAAGTACTTTATAATAGACAAGTTGTTGACTTGACCGTTTGATGATAAGATTATGCTAAAGCCAAATGTGGCCGTTCTGGTGTAAATTATAAACGTGTTGAGTTCAATCAATCATCAATTAGTTTTCTATCTCATGTTTTCGATAGCTGAGTCACTCTTTGCGCTTGTTTTACACTTCCCGCTTTTTGATTCGACCCATTACGCGGTGCTACCAGTGTTCCATTTGTCTCATCATCATCATCATCACCGCTATATCATCACTGATCCGCTACAAGTTTACTCCACTATACTCGAAATCAAAACAAAAAAATGAAAACTCTTGCAATACTAACCACCGCCGCCACTGTCTACGGTATGACAAAAGAGGAGGCCATGCGTGCGCGTGACCGTGACCAGCGCGAGGGATTTATTCCACCAGAGAAACGGTTCGATTTTAACCGCATGAATCGTGTGACGGTACCGAAAGGCGATGGCCATGCCGATATCCAGTACTCGATGCAAACGATCGAGACCTCGCGTCAACAGGACGAGGAGGCGGCTTTGAAACTAAAGTTCATGACGCCAGAAGAACTGATCGAAGTTCACAAGACACAACTAGCAGAGTTTGAAGCGGGACAAGACGCCAACTTGCTCGATAGCGCCCGTGACATGGCAAACGTTGACATTGTGATCAAGTCACATCGATGCGATTCATGCCGTCTAATCGCCAACAAAATGAGTATGGAGTTTTTCGATTTGGAGGAGAAGTTCTCACGGTTCTCACGCAACTTATCTGAGTCCGTAATCATTGACGGTATCGAGGAGTTCTGTCACAAATTAAACTGGGAAAAGTAAGTCAAACCATAGTTAGAACTTGAATAGGCTAGTCTAAGAGTGATGGCATGACCAAGGCAATGTTGAACAAGGATGGCGATTTATTGGATCAACCCGTTTGGCGGCTGGTTGGCCCTGAATTTGAGACTTGGGATGCCCGAGGCGAGGTAAACTGACGTTAAACTCATACATGTTAATCAACTTAATCTAGGTCACGGCAACCAGTCAGTTATGGCCGGTTCGCTTCTCAAAACACTGCATGGCATTGGTCAATGAGTATGATGAAGTTGACCTTTACCACTTTTGGCAACGCATTACGAAAGGTTCCGAAAATCCGGCAACGTCTGATCTTGATGATATGCTGTGTTTTGCGCACGAAGACGCCGATTGTAATCGTTACCGCAACCCATCCGAGTACAAACAACGGTATTCAACTCGTCAGTTTAGCTCTAATTATCATCGAACTTGTATAGGCCCGTTGTGGAAGAAATACTAGAAGAATATGTCGAGTTCGAATCCAAAATCACAGCGCGCAAAAAGAAAGAGCACGAGGCTGAACTGGCAAAGGTGTTGAAAGAGCACAAACGACAAATCATTAATGCGAAAAAACGTCAAAAAGAACACGCCGAACGGCTGGCGGCGTATGAAGCAAAAAAGGCAGCCGAAGCAGCAAATGAAGCAAAGAAAGCGGCTGATGCCGCAAGTAATAAACTTAAAGAAGAACTGTAAAATATATACTGTTTTATTTACAAACTCATCATGTACATTATGCGTTACCAGGGGCGAAATAATTCACTTGTAGAGGAGCTACAATCGGACGAGTCGTCCGAGGTTGACGGGGAACTTGACTTGGTGATTGGATAATAAGTAGACGAGTTTAACAACGGCTGATTATCAGCGGATGCAAAGTTTTGAATGCTTCTGACAGTTGTTTGAATCGATTGTAAGTAAGATACGGTCATCTCGAGTATGTCTGCCTTTTCCAGCTTTGAGCAGCTGTTTTGATCGCGTCGCAAAGCGTCAATCAGTATCATCTTTAAATCATTTAAACTCTTGTTGATCCTATCACGGCGCCGCTTCTCCATAAGTGGTTTCGAAATAGCTCTATCAGTTTTACTGACTTTAAAGTTCTTCATGTTAGTAATCTCGATGTTTCCAGCCACAACTAAGCCCCGCCAAAATGCTTATATACCGTGCAGCGCCACATGTTTAGAGTGCGCGTAACGCTAAACAAGTGAATAATTGACAGTTAAAATCAGCAGCACGTCATTTGTAGCTTTGGTTTCGACTCTAAACAACAATTTCAATTTCTATGCTCTACATCTTCAAGCCACGTTCCAGGCGCCCGGCCGCAAGTTAATATTGAACAGGTTAGTATTGCACACAGTTTATTTATTTCGTTTGTTCAGATAGGATGCTTATAATTGAATCGTAGACAAGTTTTTCATGACGTTCGTGTGGCTTCATCATCTGGTGATTGTGACGAATGCATTTGTTCAGCTCGTCCTCGATTAATCTCAACTTGGTATAGTATTGATTTCGTTCGTTTGATAGCATTCTTAAATAAAGAAACTAATGTTAGGTTATCACATGGCTACCATACTGAATTATGTCGTTTCGGTTATTCATGGCCCGTTGCTTTGCCCGTTTCAGTTCATTGTTATGTTGCAATATGAAGAAGTTTTTCATATAATATGCGTGAATTCGCTTGACCAATTCAACCAACTGCACGACATTGTTGCACTCAACAATATTTTCGACATTAATACTTTTTGCAATGTTATATTTGTCGCATAGTTTATGTAGCAACTTGAAGTTTTTGCGACGATCATAGTTTAGCTGAGCGTCTTTTGTTATCTGGTTTGGCTTGAGCTCGTTGGGAAAGAGCTGACTTAACACCAAGCACAATGACTCGCCACTCATCAGATCGGTGAAACTGTCGACTGGCGCCCTCAATTCTAATGAGTTCAGCCATTTGAGTAGACTTTGACGTGATTGGTGTTGTGGGACAAGACAATTCATTGTTAATTTTAACTGGTGAACTCTCAACTCGAGTTATTATGTGTTGCACTTCATCTAGAAAGTTTTATTCACAAAATTTTATATAGCTTCAGATTGCTGATTTTTCTTCCAGTAAACTTATGCAGTCTTAAACGGTGCAAAATTTTGGTATGACAGCAAAGACCTCGTCAAACGAGTAGTCTTTCAGCTCGGGTTCTTGTGTCTGACATGCAATCGAATTGTTCAGCTCGTCATTGAACCAGCAGTATTCTGTGTAAAGTTGACCTGCACCACCAATGATGAGAAATCCTTCGCCAAACTTGATTGCGTTGTGCCTGGCGATAGTTTTAATGTTAAACGAATTCGCATAGTTAAACTCACTGTTGTCGAACACTTTTTAGCGAACCAAGTCCTTCCCAAGTTGTGCCCCCAGCGTAACGGTAAATTGCGTTCGTTGGACTACTGTTATACAAGCCACCAAAGTACAAAATGGAATTTTCAAGAGAAACAGCTGCATAGTGAGCTTCACTACAAACGGGTTATCGAAATGATTTCTTGGCATGATTTGCTTACAATCTTGGCGCCGCACCGAGATATGTCCATGTATCTTTGGCTACGTTGTAAGTCTCATAATATGTGGTATGTTGACCATTTCCGGTACCATACCAGTCACCGACAATGACGAGTTCATCTGAAGCGTGACTTTTTGCAATGGTTTCAGAGTTTAAAAAGTCTAACCGTAAAGTTGAGCCAAATGACTGTACCGATGAGGATATTTAGTAGAAGACATCATTTCCAATGAAATACTTGGCCCATAGACGCCCTTGAATTTCTTGCACATCGAAGGTCCTTCAGAAGCGAAGCAAACAGCAACGAAATCATCAATTTGTTCGCATGTTCCGTACGAAAACTCGAAAGGCAAATCAACCAGACGTTTCATGTTGCAT
>SCLD01048903.1:0-16487 GCA_004367895.1 Oikopleura longicauda | reverse complement strand
CGGCCGGGGCCACCCAGACCGAGATTGAAATCTCGAAGCGACGCGACGGTGAAATGGCCAAGGTGCGACGTGATCTCGAGGAGGCCTCGTTGAATCACGAATCCACCACTTCGAACATTCGCAAGAAGCAAACTGATCAAATTTCGAATATGAACGAGCAAGTCGAGCATTTGCAACGATCGAAGCAAAAGCTGGAGAAGGAGAAGTCAGAGATGAAGCTGGAAGTTGACGAGCTCCAGGCCAATGTCGAGACGTTAACCAAGTCAAAGTTAAATTTTGAGAAGCAAAACCGCAACACCGAGGACGCCATCAACGAGTACAAGACCAAGGTCGAGGAGGCCGAGTCAACCCTGGCCGAGCTGAACCAGGATCGCCACAAGAACGATCAAGAAATTATCGAACTGCGTCGAATGATTGAGGAGAAGGAGGCGACCAATGCACAATTGACGCGCAACAAGAACTCACTGAACCAGACGAATGAGGAGGTGAAGCGACAGTTGGATGAGGAGATCAAAAGCAAGAATGCGTATCACCATCAATTGCAAGGTACTAACACTCAGAATAGTATTAATTGTTTGTTAACGCTTCATTTCAGCCAATCGCCATGACATTGACATGCTCCGCGAGCAACTCGAAGATGAGCAAGAAGCCAAGCAAGAGGTCCAGCGAACGTTGACCAAGGCCAACAATGAAGTTGTCCAGTGGCGTACCAAGGTAAACTATTACTTCGATTGAACAACACTAAAAACGACTTCAGTACGAGGTCGACGCCATCCAACGGACCGAAGAGCTGGAAGATGCCAAGAAGAAGTTGGTCGCCCGTCTCCAGGATTCCGAGGAGCAAGTCGAAGCCGCCCAGGGCCGTTGTGGTTCATTGGAGAAGACCAAGACGCGACTCCAGGGCGAGGTCGAGGAGTTGTCCGCCGATTTGGAACGCTCGAACACGGTCGCCTCCCAACTCGACAAGAAACAGCGCAACTTTGACAAGTTACTGGCCGAGGCGAAGCAGAAGCAGGAAGAGGCCCAGGTCGAGCTCGAAATCGCCCAAAAGGAATCGCGCGCTTCATCGACTGAACTGTTCAAGCTGAAGAACTCGGTCGAGGAGTCCGTCGACGGGCTCGAATCGGTCCGCCGCGAGAACAAGAACCTGGCCGATGAGCTGGACGAGTTGCAGGAGTCGATCAATGAGAGTAGTAAAACAATTCACACGCTCGAAAAGGCGAAACGCGAGGTCGATCAGGAGCGCTCCGAGCTGCAACACAATCTGGAGGATGCCGAGGCGGCGGTTGAGGGCGAAGAGGCCAAGTACCTCCGCGTCACGGTCGAGCTGCAACAGGTCAAACAAGAGATCGATCGTAAACTGGCCGAGAAGGAGGAAGAGTATGAGAACATGCGTCGCAATACGACGCGATCAGTTGAGCAAATCAGCGCCACCCTGGACCAGGAGATCCGGCAACGTGCCGAGGCCGTCCGCAGCCGCAAGAAGATGGAGGCCGATTTCAACGATCTCGAAGTTGGCCTCGCCACCGCCCAGCGCCATGCCGATGAGTCGCAACGGGCGACCAAGGGCATGACACTGTCGATCAAGGATCTGACCGTCAAGCTGGAGGATATTCAACGCGCCACTTTCGACGCCAAGGAACAGGGCCAAGTCGCCGACCGTCGCGTTGGTTTAATGAACACGGAAATCGAGGAGCTCCGCTCCGCACTGGAGCAAGGCGAGCGCGCCCGTAAGCAAGCCGAGAATGATTTGATGGAGGCGAATGAACGGTCGAATATGTTGCACACGCAGAATACGGCGTTTATCAATCAAAAGCGCAAGATTGAGAATGAGCTGAACAATGTCCGCACCGAGGTCGACGAGGCCATTTCCGAGGCGCGCCAGGCCGAGGAGGCCGCCAAGAAGGCGTTGACGACGGCGGCCCTGTTGGCCGAGGACTTGAAGAAGGAGCAGGATCAATCGTCTCACTTAGAGCGTATGAAAAAGAACCAGGAGAACTCGGTCAAAGATCTCCAACTGCGTTTGGACGAGGCCGAGCAGGTGGCGTTGAAGGGTGGCAAGAAACACGTCCAAAAGCTCGAGGGACGCATGCGCGATTTACAGGGCGAGCTCGAGTCCGAGCAGCGACGCAATGGTGACAATACGAAAGTGATTCGCAAGTTGGAACGTCGAATCAAGGAGGTCAACTATGCCAATGGCGAGGATAGCAAGAATCTGCAAAAGCTGCAGGATCTGGCCGATAAGCTCCAATCGAAAACGCGCACCTACAAGAAGCAGGCCGAGGATGCGACTGAGAACGCCAACCAGGCCATGTCACGCTTCCGCAAGATCCAGCACGAGCTGGACGAGGCCAACGAACGTGCCGAAATGGCCGAGGCAGCTGTTAACAAGGCGCGATCACGAGCACGTGATAATGTTTAAAAAGCAATGCTACTTTTTCTTATTTGATAATACTGTAACAATAAATTCATGCTTTATTGTGTTAATTTGTCGTTTTATTAATCTCTAATTGCCATTCGGGTACTGTCATCTTCATTAAGCCATTTGTTGAAAGTGAACTTTGCGGTTTGACCACCCTTTGTAATCTCGACCCACTTACAAAACCAATCATCCGTGGGTGTAGTTTTTTTGCGTAATCTCACTTTTTGAAGATTTTCTAAGTTGAAAATGTTTCAAATTTAGTTCAAATGTTTCAATCTCAACCTACCCAAATCAATTAGTGTCAGTGAAAAAACGTCCAATTGACCTCTCTCGAAATCGCTTTTTCCACCAGCTTTGAGTTCTTTCCATCCTGATTCGCCCTTCGATCCAACTATTTGTATTTCTACCTTATTATCGGTTCCAGAGTACCAATTAGATGCTGTTTGAACAATAATAGTATATTTTTGTTTGGCTCTGGATTGATCTCCTTTGGTGGTGGTCGATCTCGTTGGTAGTTGTGATACTTTTGCGATGGGCGGTTCCACAAAAGGTGCCTTAGTAGAAGACCGAGAGTAAGAAGGTTGAGTTTTAGAGGTTGGTGCCATAGTAGGCGACTGTGACGAGGCAGTGCCATAGTAGGAACAAAACCCATAATCGTAATAATTTTTGTACACTTGATCAGCGTAGTTTTTTGTTCCCTCAATTATACTGTTAACTTCGGCCAATATTCGTAAGTCGGTCGAGGCTTTAACCAATACGATAGAGTTCATTTGTGACATTCGTTTTATGTTTTGTCTTTTGCCACTTATTATCTGACCATTGATTACTGAGCATGTATTAAACAGTCTATTTCTGACTTTTTCGTTTAATTTTGATTGTGAATTGACATTCGCCGCATAATTTCTCAATTGGTCCATAAACGCTGATTTTTCGTTTGTTTGTACCGTGCCATCGCCATTACCGTCAATATCACCATACTGTACACGAGCGAAGGAAATATGCAGTCTGTCGATCATGTGTTTAAAATGATAATAATCCATAGCTTTGTCAAACTTTGTATACTCAAGCTCACCAAAGAATCCGTTTACATTGTGTAACAGGTTATCTTTTTCTCTGCCTGCCTTCATTGATTGCTCAATTAGTTGAATATAAAACGCTTGTATGTCATCCAAATTAACTTGATAATTCATGTCGCTGTCGATTTGATTGAAGTATGCTCGGTAATAATTGTCATCGACCCAATACTTCAGCTTGAACGCCAAGTCACCAGTTCGTGCTTGGTCCATCATGGTCTTCATTGCATCACCTGAGAACAACGTCGAACCATGGGTTACGAGCGCACAGAAATGTATCAATCTCATTTCCAATTTCTCTGCAGTAAATGTTGTCGAGACTGACTGAGCAATTATTTGTTGTCTCAAGGAGAAAACACTTTAACAAACACTAAATCAAAGTTTTATTTGTCGATGGATCAGTACACATCTAATACGTTAAAACGACAAACAGTACATGTTGGTGTTCTTTTGATCAGTTATCTTTATCTGTACGCCGAGTTTATCAGTTGCCCAGGCCAACTGTGTTTCGTTTTAGTGAACCATTTATTGAAAGTGAACATTGCGATTTGATCATCCTTTTTGACTTCAACCCATTCACATTTCCAGTCAGGTCCCAGAACTGATTGAGCAATTTTCCGTAACTTTATTTCCTTGATGTCGCCTAAAAGTAAGTTAACAAGTTAGTATCAGTATATCAATTTACCTAGATTAGTTAAGAACAGCGAAAAAAGATCAGTCTGATCGTTCTCGAAGACAGTTTCACCTCCACGAGCTTTCAGTTCTTTCCACGTGGTTTCACCCTTTGATCCAATAATTTGTATTTCAACCTTATCACCAGTTCCGGACCACAAATCGGATGATGTTTTCACAGTTATAGTGTATTCTTCTTTTCCGGTTGCAAAATAGGCACACAATCCATAATTATAACCATGCTTATACACTTGATTGTCGTTGTTTTCAGTTCCATCAATTATTATGCTGTCAATTTCGGCCAACATTCGCAAGTCGGTCGCGGCTTTGATCAGCACAATTGCATTCACTTGTGACATTTGTTTGATGCTTTGTCGTTTTCCATTTATTATCTGACCACTGATAATCGAGCATGTGTTGAACACGTTACTTTTCGCCGTCTCGTTTAAAACTGATTGTGAGATGAAAATAGCAGACGTGCCTTTCAACTCGCTCATGAATGTCGATTTTTCGGCATCCTGGACTTTCCCATCGCCATTACTGTCAATATCATCATATTGTACACGAGCGAAGGAAATATGCAGTTTGTCGATCATTTGTTTAAATTGATAATAATCCATCACTTTGTCAAGCTTCGTATACTCAAGTTCACCAAAGAATCCTTTTACATTGTATGCCAGGTTATCTTTTTCTCTGCCCGGTTTCACTGTACGTTCGATTAGTTGAACATAAAAGGCTTGTAAATCGTTCAAACTGACTTGACCGTTTCCATCTTTGTTGACCTGGTTGAAATATTTCTGATAGTATTTGTCATCGACCCAATCCTTGAACTTGTATGCTAAATCGCCCGTTCGTGCTTGGTCCATCATTGTCTTCATTGCATCGCCAGAAAACAATGTTGAACCATGTGCCACAATGGCACAGAAATGAATCAATCTCATTTCTACTTGTTCTCTGCACTGAATGTTGTCGAGACTGACTGTGCATTTGTTTGTTGTCGTATTAAGAATAATTCTCAAGCATAATCTTTATTTGACAATTGGTCAAAAGTACAACTTGTTTGAACTTTCATACACTCTTCAACGTATCCAAGGATTTGACGGAAAAAATGATTTTTCCACTCAGAAAAAACAGAACTTAACTTTTTACAGACTTTATTTGTTAAGTGGTGCGTAGTGCAGCTTGTGGTACTTCCGTAAACGTGGCACGCTGTCAATAATGACAAAAAGCAGAATAGCAATAATGTAAACGAGAGTGGCCACTTCCCAGGAGTCGCGATACCACAGCGATGCCACTTCTATGTCCCTGAAGATTGATCGGTTTGCATCCACGCAGCAATACTTAAACTCGATTTTATATCAATTTTTTTATGTTAGAACTTACATTGCCAATGTCGCCAACGCAGCAAAACGTTTGATCAGGCTCATCCGAGAGGCGTGGGCAGCCAAAACGCGTTTTATTGTCGTAACACATCTCCATTGTACTTTTGCTCATTTTGACTCTATGCATTGCAACTTTTCTTCGCCCACTGTAGATAACACAAACGTGAGGCTTATCACTCAATCAATTTGTAAACCAAAAATAATATTAGCACATTTAAGTCCCGCATCCAAACACTCATCACATTGCGATTGTTTTCGCATTATATGCTACTAATAGGTTTCAACTGTGAATAAAGAGAGGCCAATTCAAGTGTACACTGACCTTGTTGGTCAAGATTAAAGGATATGGCTTTTATTTTGAAATACTATGCCGTGGATATTGTTAATGAAGAAATGAACTGTAACGAAGGAAATGAACTCGTCTGCACTCGTGTATTTACGCGTATCTTTTGAATTTTGTCCATCCATTCATTTATCATTCATTATTAAATGCGAACTGATGAATGATTAGCATATTTTGTGGTCGACCCTTTTTGCTTTTGTCGTCATGCGCGTGCTTCTACATAGATACAGTTGTATCAAGCAAAAAAACAATCAATGTTCAATCAGGGACGCCCAGAGGATGACCTCTGATTCAGGGTGGGGCCTGAAGTCTATAAGCTATATTATATCCCCTTGAAGTCTTTTTCCTGATCACTTAAATATAGGATAAAGGTTTAATTGGGAGACAAAAAAAGAAAGTTTTTCAACCCAATAATATCAGGATGTTGTTTCTACTACGCGTGTAAGTAGCAAATACTGTAATCTGACTGTTATTCTGAAAGAAAAACTTGTTCCGTTGATTAGAAAAAACCGCAATATATCGGTAAGGCCAACTCTTTTTATGTGAGTTTTTTTTTCTGAAAGACATTCTTTTCGAAATATAGAAATACATGCATTTTGCAGCAAAACCATTTGAGAGGTTAGACGCTGAGTAACACGAGTCGTGTTACACGACAAACGACCTGGTTAAATCTGGCCTGGTTAAATATTGCCCGTCGTCAATTTGAATCATATAGAAAGACGGGACGAAGAATGTAATAATTAGATTGTCCTGAATCGAATTATCGCCCCACAATGCTTTGCAGCCAGGACTGACAGGGGCCTGAGTGTTACAATAATCCCTCAGTGTTGAAATTATACAGTATATATTTTCTTCGAGTCCGTTGAAATGAATTACAGTCGCATACACATGGCGACATTATCATTCCACGAATACACTGGTAATGTCGCTGCTAATTAGTTATTTAATTAGCAAGCGTGAGTAACTTTCCACCAAAGTTCGGGTCTTTTGTGGTGGCATGGGTCTCTATCTTGAGAGAGATAGTCAAAACGAAATTGAAAACAAGAAAAATCTCAAGAAAGCCATTCCCCGCTTATACAACCACATTTATAATTATACATGTTGAGTGTACTGCTCCAGCGGTATCCGGACCGGTTGCGCTTCCAACGCGATGGCGAAGGCGGTGGCAATGGCGCGGCAATGAAAAATGGCTACAGGATCAGCTGGTTGACTTGTTCTTACTTTTTATTTTATTTTTTATTTATTTTAAACTCGTCTGCCACTTACTATGGATGACAGCACTCATGGTTAACACAGGTCACAGGCCTTTTACTAGGTAAGCCACTAAAATATTGATCGACTAGGTGGTAAGGACTAGAATTGCATGATATTCCACAAAAACACTTCCAAAACCAGATATAAAGATATGAATACCGGCGGAAACACGCGAATCTTAATGTACAGGTTTTCGTAAGTAGCTCAGACTGTACGACTCGAAATGAAATATTCTTGCTTGCATAAAGAGTTCATGAGAGGGAGTAGGTCGTGCCAAGGGGCAACGCAAATTCATATATTAATCAAAACGACCCTAAATGAAGAGAAATTTGTGAATAGTCATTGCTTATGGCCCCCCGTAGCACAAATGAGCCAGCATTGCACCTGAACCAGAACCAGAACAAGAGATGAACATAAATGGGCACAGATGGAGGCTGATACCAAGGTTTTAATCCATTTGACATGGCGCGCTACTTTGAGTTAACAGCTTTCAAGCTTAGCAAGAAAATATACAGCAATAAGTTTCAACTTGTGAACCTGACAAGAATATTGAAATAATCTAGAGAATCCCAGTTAAACGCTATCGAGACACAAGTCGGTAACTTCCTTTGATCTCCCGCGACCCGAGTTTAGAGATGAACTAGGACTTGCAACTTTCCTAATCAAGACTGTTGATTAATTTAGATGCCTGTTGGTTTAAGTCGGTTGATTTAATGAGACCGCGCACAAAGTCACACTGCCAATGTCACCTCGGTCCGTTTGCTACATTGACTTGACAGTTATCTTTACTTGACTCTGAAAATAGAGGTTCAAGTATAAAAAAACCGCAATTGCTTTTTTTGTATAAACTTGTGCCAAACCATAGGGAATACGAGTAGTTAACCGGGAATACTGACCACTATAATCCATGGCATTGGTCCCTAACTAACCACAAAAATAGGTCGACGCTAATTATAAACCTAATTATCAGTTTCGGACAAATATATAAATTAACTGACTAGTCAGTTTCGGGGGAAAATGTTAGTAAACTTGATAAAACAAACGGCCAAGTTGCCACCTGTTCGAAGAATGAGGTACTCATGGTATAACTGACTGTTGCCCCAGGCATCACCAGCAGTTACGTCGACACTGATGTCCGCCCGTGTTATAATTAAATATTAGGAGTCGATCGATTGATATTATAATACTTCATATATCATCGACAGTATTACAGTATTACTAGTAGGACAGTATATCAGCCTGACGGTATACTTTGACGGTCAGTCGACAAGTTTGTGTGTGTGCGTGTTGTGCCGTTGAAATAACAGAAAAAAAACGAGAATTTTAAACTGGGCCAATGATGATGCCGGGGAATTGAGCGATGCATAGAGAGATGGTCTTGTCCTCCAGGTGATTAATCGGCAAGATTATGGCCACTCCCTGGTGGAATAGCCCTGATCAAGTTTATTATTGGCGAGAGGTTTTGTTTTGTTTTTTATATCGAGATACGCGGTCATTAGAGCAGTTGGGGTTGACCTTCAAGGATGGCGCTTAGAACCGAAATAAACAGAAGGTAGTCTTTTTTTTTAAAACAAGTGGTTGTATAGTCGGCTCTGTGGTCTCGTGAACAGAGTGTTGTTACGTACCATCTGCATGAAAGATAAATGAGCAGCCGTTTGGTGTTGAGTTGGCCCGCACTACTGACACTGATCATTTTAAATTAAGCCGTCTGATGGGTGGCCACGATGGCGGACGTGCAATTCACACAATGAGGCACAACAGTTTTCTACATACGAATGAATTAATAGAGAGAAAGCTGAAAATGACACGGTGTATCACCAGTGGCCAGGGAAACCTCATTATGAGGCAGATATTACTGATTTTATATTAGATATACGCTTGGCCATATATTTTTTTGCAGGGCGACTCACGCATTTCACGTGTCGCTGACACAACAAATTGAGAATATTGGTTTGAACAAAAAAATGCATAAACCGTCAATCAGAGTTGACTACTATGAGCTTAAGAGTTCACTAAGAAGGAAAACTGTTCACAGTTGGTACAATTATGTGTTGTTGATTGGCTTCTACATTTGTTACCTCCTGGTCGGCGCCTTCATGTTCCAGTATTTTGAAGAGAAACATGAAGTAAGTAGCATCTTTCAGGAGCTTATTAAAAATTGAACCAAATCAGAATGACAAATGCGAGGAGGCGAAACATGCGTTGAATGAAAAACTAATCGAATTTGGTGATGATTACTTCTACACATTTCGACTCAATGCAAAATTTTGCGCTGGAATTCGCAAGTTCAAAGCAAATGCGACGTTGACGGCGAACTTCAACAGTTCAGTGATTAACCTGTTCTCGCATTGGGCGTCGAAGGATTGCGATGAGAACACGTACAAGAACATTTTATCGGTACTGGAGAAGCAAACACAACAGGCAACTGATTATTTAATTCTGACAATTTAAAACTGTCCATTCTGGCCTTGTTGTGGCCAATTTTAAGGAAATTGATTTTGTGTCAATCAGTTATTGTCCATATTTTATCCATATTTGGGCCAAAAATCTAAAAAGTGTCAACCCCACTGGAGCGCGTTTTTCACAAACTTAATCTGACTTTTTTTAGGGTAGACAGCCTCTCAATATCAGTTGTCAATTAATAAATCAGTGACATAGTTCATGGGTGAGTTCTCGATGATTTGGGCGCAGATTCAGAACTCGTCGACAATGCAGCACAAATTCAACGAGGAAAATATCAATATCTCGGGCATGGACTTGAGACGTGTGATGAAACAGAGTGCAAAGTTCGGCATTGAGAACTATCAGCGACTGCAGCAGCAGTGTGTGAAGAATTGGAACTATCACAATGCGTTTTTCTTTGCCAGGCTCTTCATTGTTGTATTGTTGTATTTGAATTTGGTCTGGAATAGCACGATCTGTAATGACCCCTTCCCTATTTTTGTTCTGGCGAATTAACACACTGTAGAGCCTGGCACTTTGCCGGGACATTAGCAACGACGATTGGATACGGTAATGTCGTTCCCCGAACCGACAAGGTAATCATTGCTCTATCTTGCCTTTTTTTCTGTCGCTTTCGTCGAGAGTCTATCTTCAATTATTCATCAATCACACACACACACACGTAGGGCAAAATGTTCTGCCTCGTCTTCGTCATGTTTGGCATACCCTACTTTGCTTATATGATGAGCGCCATTTCCGATTTCATCAATTATCAACTCATCACACTCCGATCGCGGCTGGAAGAGCGCCTGAAAACGGTCCTGCCCGGTTGGTTCATCCCACTGGTTTATATTGGCGGTGGCGCGATCATTTTGATCGTCATTCCCACCGTAATCTTTGTCAAAGTCGAGCACTGGTCAATACTGGAGTCGATCTACTTTTGTGAGTTTTTTTCAAATCAAATTCAGTAAATATATACTTATATATAAAAAAGCATTCATCTCCCTGTCGACCATTGGCTTTGGGGATATGGTGCCGATGAATGATCCACCCATTGAGTATGCCACGTTCAAACGTGATGATGAAGCATGTTTCAATGAACTTGTCGATCCAATGCCGACCAGTGAGAAGGATCAGGAGACGGGCCTGCCCGAGTTCTGCAGTCAGGTGAGTAATGACACGGCATGTAATTGAATTGAACAAATTGAGTAAAGACCCAATGGCCATCGGAAATCGAAGCCATCTTCAACATGTATCGTGTTGCCGTTTTCTTCTGGATTTTAATCGGCCTCGTCTGGCTCTCCGGTGTCATCTCCTTGGTCACTGAAGCGGTCAAAAGTCGCGGCCGCAGCTTTGCTGAGTTTGACAAGAACATTGTCAATCGCATGTCCTCGCGACGGGGGACGACGGAGGGTATTGACAGCAATAATGACACGAACAATTCAGGGAATAATGACAACGCAACAGTAGCATTCACCACCACAACTGGACACAATCGAAATAAGTTAAAGACAACCATATAACTTATACAGTATACTGTACTTCGTATTCGACACATCAGTTGCCTTGTTTGACAAGCAAGTTTATATTATATATGTAAATAATAATAAAGTTTCTCAAGTTCACACACACGCACTCAACAATTTTTCAACGAAACAAAAGATCTAAATTTGATTGAACTTTATTTATTTTCTTCGTAATAACGAGCTGGCGCCTGATATCGAGTTGATGATCGAAATGATTTTATTTTGTCGCGTCTTTTGGCGGCGAAATGACGAACCGACTTGGTGCGGGCGTCGGCAATGCCACTGGTGTCGTTGATACGATAATACTTTTTTAGTCAATTAATTAAATCGGTTACAAAAAACAAAGACTAACCGCAATGGTCAATTGGACAGTATAAACAACGCCATAGCAATAGGCAAAGATCATGAGAACAGCAATCAAGCCAAGTGTTGGCGCTATTCGATCCTTGATCATGTGCATGACAATATCACCGCAACCATTGAGCCAACAGACATCCTTGTTGTCATTACCGGGACAGACGTCATTCACATAAACATCCGCACCCGTCTCCTCACTCCGATAACACACCTCATTCTCGGCAAGGGGCGTGATACGTTGCTCATCGAGGAATTGACAGAGACAACTCTCATCACCCTCGGCATAACGCGCCAGACAATCTCGATCTGAGGCAGCATCCTTTGAGTCTATCGCTATAATGGGGTTCAGTACAGTACTTTGATTAGGGGCGGAGTAAACATGAAAGTAGAGGACCCCTTTTCCTGATCCATCACGACGCCGCCTCAACCCATCCAGATAGTCTTCATAGTCAGCGTAATCATCACTTGACTCGAGATCAGCATCGTAGGAGTACTCGTCGTCTTCGCCCGGTTCATCGGGTGTGTGAGAACGCAAACGACTTAGTCTGATATTAGTAGGGGAAGTAGTTATGCTAGCCAAATGTCGACGAGCGCGACGATCAAGCAGATCAACAAAATTGAATGCATTGTACGGATTCGATGATTTACTTTCATCGACACTGCTACTGCTATCGTTGTTGTCATACGAACCATAATCATTTGGTACATAATAATCATAGTATGAGGAAGTACTGTTTTCATGCTTTTCATAGTCAAGCTCATCATCGACTCCGACAGTTTGATTTGGTTCGACTGTTTTGACGAAATTAAAAGCGCCATAATAATCTGATTTGTCACTGTCCGAGGAAGATGATGATGAAGATGTACTACTACTACTGGATGAGGGATCGTCGTACGGAACCGACTCATACGGATTCGCATAATCATTATCGCCGTAATCACTCGACATTGCCATATCATCGTAAGGGGTGTACTCGATTCGCGTGGTAATGTTCAGTCCCGTGCGTAGCTCTCTAATCAGGCTCTAGTCTACTTTGGTAAAAATTCAAGTTCTACCTATTGGCCATATACGCGCCAAAGTCTTCCTCGCGAACCGCGGCATACATTATACCAGAAATGTAATCCGTCTCGCAATAATCGAGCGCATTGTACCAACCGCAACACTGATTCTCAGTTTCAATTTGATCTGAATAAACGACTCAGTTTGAATTCACTTCAACATTGATTATAGACCAGTATACGAATTGTTGCCGCCCATTTTGCGCAGCACATTCCAAAATGTAATCGCCGTATTCTGCGTGTCCCGTCGCAGTTGACCATGTTTGAACGAAGTCCAGTGGTGATTTTGATCCGTGAAACTCTGTCGCACCACGAGCGCACCACCGCCAACGCAGCAAACGGTGCCGATAATGACGTAAATGGCATAAAGCAACATTGGCACGAAGCGCCCATAGAATGCGGCAAAGAGGCCAAACGCAGAGCACACGAGTATAATGGCGCCGAGTATTATCAACTGTTGTAAATTGGCCGTCCAATTGACGAAGAAATCATCGACGCCATGCTTTTCCCAATAGGCATCATTGTCCTTATAGAGTGGCTCGTTTTAACAAGTTAGTTAAAAGTAGGAATGTGCTAAGTCAATAGTACACACATTACGAGCCATTGTCACCCTATTGTCACCTGGGCGAGTGAATTGATCTGTCGTAGGGCCACGCCACAACAAGTGAAAATGACAAGTGAATTGATGATGCCAAGAAGTGAGAATACATAAACCAGACGACGCTACAATACTTTTTACAATAGTTTTCATCTACAACGACTGTGTCAGGTCTTTTAGAAAGCTCACTTACTACTACAGACCAGTCTCGTGGCCTTGTTACAGTAGCAACAATTTTGACACTTACATGAATCACGTATTTGTTATAATCATGGCCGTCTTCAACTTCCCGTGCCCGCGGTGGCGAGCACAAGAGCGTCTTTCCAATTGATCGTAGTACATTCATTCAGGTCATTACTTTCTTCTTTTTTCGCTGCTCTTTTATTACTGTGCCTCTAATCCGATCAATTTTGGTACTAAACGCTGTTAAACTTCTACACTTGTGTTACAGTGTGCGATGAGAGCATGATTCACAATAATTTGACATCGCCCAGAGGCAGCTGAGTAAGACCATTAGATTTTTATATACCTTTGTGTGTGTATTGTGGAGATGAACTTGGCTCGTAAACTGGTTTTATTTTCTGGATGCTTCTCAAGATTAGGTCATGTGACGTGGGTTACTAATAACATGTCAGTTACAATTCTGCCTGAACGCACATAGAGCAGCTGAGAGCAGCTGAGAGGGCAGCTGAGAGAGAGAGAGGAATAGAGGTTGCACCGCTAATTGACAATTTCCTCTTAGTCTTTCTTACTCTCTCCCGTTCATTCACACCAAAAATGGCATCGTTGTCGTCGCACCATCGGCGGAAAGCTTGCCAACCGTCAATTGACTCACCCATTGAGAGTATAAACACAAATGATGATTCGAGCCTTGAGACGGATGAGTCCGACATTGAATACGAGCGTATTGATGCAAAGAAAAGTCTCTCATGGGACGTGGTAATTGGCTTGGGTACTAGTAGCTTGAACAGTCAACACAACCATCATGCGGTGTCACGAGAGGCCAAGCTCTTTCTGCTCAAGCTGTTCATGATTCCGGTAACTGCCTATGCGTTGACGTTTGCCCTGTGGCTGTATCGGATCAATTACGACAGTCCAATTGTAATTTATACAATGGGCGATAATCACCAGATCGTTCACCATACTTATGCCCCGGTAAGTTGCTTAGTTGCATTTATTGAAAGGAAAATTTAAACTCACAAAAGCGAGCCAGTGCCAACTTCATCTATGATGTGCGCAATAATGGTTTCAGCCTTCGCGAGTTCCTTGCCGAGGACGTGCGTTTCACCGATCCGCAATATGCAATGTTAGAAGGTGTCGTCCACTCCGTCGATCATATCGATGTGACACTGACGTCGACCATTATAAAATCAATCTGGTTTGACCACCAGTCATGGCACACGCCGCGATACTATTTCAACATGTTCGAATGTGGCATCCGCACTAAAATGATGACACGCGATGAATCGGAAGCGGAAAAATGTGACTTTATGAAAAAACGAGCTCATTATCGGTACAAGCTTCATGCACTCGAAAAGGAAGCACTTGAAAGCGGGCGAACCATTGTCCCGCTCCATCTTTACAATATCTATCCAGACACCGAGTTCTTTGATATGCTCTATTTTTTCGGTTTCCATAATGACGTGAACAGTGGGACAGAACTGAAAATGTCGTTGAACACAACTAAGGGACGGGGTTCATCATGACACCTCTCAATTAATTGAGTCAAAACTGTCAAGAGTGGACTTATTTGAAACCACTTTTGAGACAAAAGTCCACTCCACGCAGTTTCGTCTGCGAGAGTGTAAAAATGAATCCAAACTGAACAGTTCATGGTGGAGGCGGTGGAGAAACATGAACGAATTTGTAAATTGGTGTCCACTGGGCAACAGATCAAATCATTCATGTGGCATCGCAGCACACGCGTCGTTGTCACCACAAACCGGCGTCATATACGCTGCAATATGACAAGTATTGACTGGGCAGATGATGAGAAATTTAATGCGCACTTCCATACAGACGAGTACACACCCCGTACTTTGACAGACTACGGCGCAGCTTTGAAACATCACTTTGCACCGGGCCTGTTCAACCGTCAAAACTGTCCATGTAATGCGTCGTTTTGTGTGGCTGAACCGAACTGCTCGTTTTATCGATTTCCGTGTTTCAACGACCCAACGTCAAAAATAATCACCAATTGCACCATGAATGGTACTAATCAAGATGGACGCCTGGTGCATGTTGATACATACGACTTTAAGCCGCCAGTCAGCCCTATACTATTGAGCTCAGAATAAACTAACGCAAAGAACAAATGTCCAGAGTCACATCCGGTTTGTTGTAATTCGGCTTTGAATGAATAATCCCTATTTGGAACGATATCTCATTGAAGTGACGGATTTGGTCAAGCAAATAAAGCCACGGTGGAGCTAATAACGCAGTGAATGTGACCGGCGCCTTTTGAGTGTTTTTGAGCGATTTGCACAAGGCTGGGGTGCGTGACGTCAAAACAGTCCGGACTTTGTTGCTCCGGGATTCATAACGTTACCATGTACAATAATTCTTAACTGTTGCACTTGCTGGAGGCAGAACTGTTGAGAACTTATCAGCATCTGTAAACTAGGGTTTTTGATCGTTTTTATTAAATACAAACGAAGAGTATTTGCAATTTATGAGTCTGTAAAGACCTTTTTCTCTACTTTTTGTGCCGAATCACCTTGATAAGGCTTCTTTGTGATGAAGATTACTCAGTGATCAAACCTTTTTTCAGCATCTTACCCGACTTAGTATGTGTCACGGGCGGTCATCTATGTTCAGTGTGAAAAGTGTTTTGCTACAACTAAGAGAAATGAAGTATACCGACTTTGTGGGAAATATATCCTACAGCCGACTCACGAGTTAATTTTCTTGGTGTCGAGGCTCTGCCAGATCCGATCTGGCAATTAAACTTAATTAATTAATTTGATTTGTTTCAAAAGATTTGAAACATCGAAAGTAGACGAACCAACCCCTTCGAGACCATGGACTTTTTCCCGGAATTTCCACTCAATTCAGTCTTTACGCAAAGATACACATATTAAACATATAAGTCAATAAATTATATGTGTATCTTTGCGCAAAAACTGAATTGACTGGAAAACCCGGGAAAAAGTCCATGGGCTTGAAGGGTGTAGTGACTACCTGGTAGTCTAATTAGTCAAAATCCAAATTTTAAGTACTCAGAGTACTGTAATTATCATTTATACGAGTTCCCAATAGTCCTCACAATGGCTTTCTGGCAATGCAAAAGACCCTAGTCTGGTACGGTAAAAGTCCTCCGCGGCGCCCTTCTGAGTGGAAGCCGGGTATGTTGGCTTCAA
>SCLD01048797.1:0-16502 GCA_004367895.1 Oikopleura longicauda | reverse complement strand
TAATTTTTGTTGTTTGTCAAAAGTAATTAAAATGTATGATATTGTTTATTTTTGTTAAAGAAAAAGCTGGAAAACTTTTAAGCTCAGTTGAGAAATTTTTAATTCTTGATTGTTCTCAAAGCCGTAAGTCATGATAATTAAATAAAACGAATTTTTGACCGCTAGATTGCGTCAAGCTGAAACACTAAGGCTATTTTTCTTTTCAATTTAAGAGCCCGGCCAAATCGATGTAGGGTTGCTTGCTTTCATAATAGCGAACATTTGGGCCTTGAAGGCGTCCGGGGTGTCCGATTGAGAGCCAACAATAAAAGCCGAAAATAAAGAAAAAGATCTTGATCAGTTGATTCAGTTTCATAACCTCCCTTTCGACGACGAAATCATTAATCTTGAATATTATTGTACTGAATTTGGGCTGTATACCAGTGATAAAGATCTTCTGATTTCGGAAAAGTTCCTACTCCAAGTCTTGCCGAAATACAAGAAGCTCATAACGATTCGATTCTTAGTTATGGGGAAGTTTTGAATTTTTGATATGCTTTCTATGATAATTTTACTATTGATTCATATTATCCATTTCTGGATATTTGTTAATATTTGTAAATCATCTGTAAGATTTGAACACTTATTAATCTATCTCATTGATCTAAATGCAGGTTTGATGGCCATATGTTCGCGCACATGTTAAATTCGTACTGCCATCCTCAGGTGTTGAGTAAGCCTACGATAGCCAAAGGGGTTGAGCCTCGAGCAGTTCCGTCCTCCGAATCCGGGCGCATCTAGCGGCTTATAGGAAATGGTGAAATCTCGGACCCCGAAAAACTCTCCCCACTAGAACTTGAAAATCTCAGCCCTATGACGTCAAATAGCTTTTTGAATTACCAATTCGGATTCACCAGACTCTCTATCTCCTGATGGGTCAAACTCAATTTCGTCAGATTGAGTACGCTTCGCGGACACTCTTACGTACGTGTACATTGCCAGTACATTGTCAAATACGATAAACGGGCACTTCCGTTGCTCAAATGGCACAAACGATTTGTTATAAAATTTGTTTAATTTAAAATCCGCTGGTAAAAACATTTTGTTCGGATTCCCTGGAAATTACGTGTTTTGATAATTTTTTCTTCTTAGCTATTGATCATTTAGTCTTTCAACTTAAAATAAAATTTTTACCATATTTGGGTCAACAACGGTCATTTAAGTTCATTTCTATAATCTTGTCAGTACACTGCCATGCCGTTCGGCGGGGGGAGGACGCTCAAAAATAAAATAGTTCGTAATAAACCGTATTTTTCAGTGTCCGCATGGTATTCTGAAACTAAACGGTTCATAAGAAACAACAGTCTACGCCGTGATTGGTTTGTATCAACTATCTACTAAATTGCCCTAAGTTCTAATTAAAGATTTGATAAGATTTGAAAGAAAGAACTTTTATCATTAAAGTTTCTATTGTTCGTTCATTCGAAAAACTTGTCACGTCGCGAGCTTCCATGTTAACAGTCACCCTTTCATCGTGAAAAAGTTTGTGGTAATTGTAAGAACAGTATATGTTGAATTTTTCGGTTTTGGCTATAGAAAACCATGTGAAAGGGTGACTGTTAAACTTTTATAAAGAAAGTTACCTTGGGGCTGCAAATAAACAACCAGTAAACTTTGATTTTTTCATTTGACAAACTTTTTTCTCGATGACTGAAATGAATTTATTATTAAGACTATGTTCAATAAAATCAAATGTGGGTTCCAAGAATTATTCATTCTTTTATTTTAATTTTAGAGCATATTTTGGAAGATTTAATTGTTTGCTTTGAATGATATACCGCAAGGAGAAAAAATATCTCAGTTTTAAAATCCAATGGATTCACATCAAAAAAATTGCAGGAACAGGTAAGTGACCATGAGCTGAATACAAAATGGAAATGCTACGAAATTCTTCGAAGTGCTGAGAAATAGATGTCCACCACTGGTACATGGAAGTTTGATTTACGATATGATTTACGACTGGAATTGGATTTACGAATGGATTTATGATGACTTGCGCTTGAATCAAAAACGCTTCAATACGATTTGAAAAATGCTTGCTTATTCGCTTTTTGCTTAAGATGATACTCCCGACCATATTTTCACCTTTTTTTTCAATTTTGACTATAAATTTTTGATAGTCACGGCCATGGGAACTCACTCAGTTTTGCTGGCCCGGTGAAAATAGTGGTTAACTTTTTGCATAGGGTTTGTACAATGCTTTAACTGATTTGTACTTTAACCCTGAGCTAAATTTCATTGTTTCTTTTTTTAGTATACGAAAGGTAACAATATTCTCATGAATCTTAAACACCGGTTAAACCCCGGTCAAGATCAGTTTCACTTGATCCAGACATCGCGGGACGGACTTCGTCCGCCTCCGTCCGCTTTGAGCGAATTTATGTTAGCCCGCCGTCTCAATCCACCCTTGAAGCAGACCGTCCGCTAAGAAGGAATTTAAATTCGTCCGACGATTACGTCCTTGAAGCGGACCGTCCCCTATCCGTCCGTCGTCCTCCTCCGTTCGCTTCGGACGAAATTAATCGGTCCTCCGTCCGACATCCTCCTACGTCCGCTTCGGACGAAATTCATCGGTCCGCCGTCCGAATCCGTCCTTCAGGAAGGTCGTACGAAAATATGTATCTTTGTCCGCCGTCCGTCCCGCGATGCCTGACTTGATCGTTAGATTTTTTTTAAAATTTGGTTTAAAACGAGATTTAGCTACGGATCAATTCGTGTATTTGGTGACAAGCAACTTGGTGGATTTGGTTGTGACTCTGTGTGCTCTCTTCTCCTTTGCGTGGTCACCCGATTTTGGTGGATAATTAAGGTATTAGGACATAGGATTTAGGATTTTAGAACTTAAGAAGTAGACCTTTCCTAGTGGATTACTCATCTCCCGTGCTTTTGATTGGTGGATTCTGCTTGTTTTCTATTTGTTTTCTTGCGGATTTTTGGTGGTTGGACTTTCTATTGGTCAAAAGTGGTCAATCATTCAATTCTGGTCAAAAGTGGTCAATCATTAAATTCTGGTCAAAAGTGGTCAAGCCGCTAGTTCTCATATAAGTAAGTTGAAGGGTTCAAATCTTAGAACTTTGAACGTTGAAACCCGCTTTATTTATAGAAAACTCCCGGAAATGTAAACAAAGCTATCATTCCGTCAGTCACAAAACCGGCAATAGACTTCTATTTTAGACTTCCATTTTTTCAAGTGAGTATACCATAAAGACTACAGTCGCGACCAAGTTAGTCGGCCAAAACGCGTTGAAAAGTTATACTGTATAACTTATACTATTAGTACAACAAAAACGACCTTCACTACTTTGGTTGGGGGTGTATATGACAGTGTATACTATAAATGTATCAAGTAAGCTGTATGTCTTTATTTATATTCATTGATTTTTAACAGTGGATTATTATATCGATGCTCCTTATTTGCAAAAACTCAACGGAATTCAAAATCTGTTCGCAATACTATATGTCACTGCGAGGAACTATATTACGGCCAAATGAGGGACTCGGATCGATTCGCATAGCAATGTTACTAGTCCTATCACCAAAACATGTAGGATATTGAGTTCATTTAGGTGCAGTTTGACCAGGCTTTTTTATCAGTGAAGATTCTGTATATGCTTCATTTGACAGTTTTAAAACAGCCTAGGCGGTATATAAGGCAAATAAATTGGAAAAACTAACTGAGCCAAACAGAAATAAATATTTAGCTTAATTGAGCGCATGAAACCACACTCGGATCCGTCTTGGTTTATCGAAACGGGTTTTGCTTCAACCCTTTTACTTTAGAATATCCCTTCTCCGGACATTATCAAGACCGGATTCTGATAAACGTGATAATGTTGGCGGTCGTAGGCAAGCTTTTTGTTTTTTTTAAAGCCAGACAAATAAAACATTTGATCGAACCGTCTTAGTTTCAGGCAATAGATAGCGTTTATAAGTGGTTAGGTGCTGTATTATACCAGTGGCTATTTTCATTTTATTCATTTTCTATATTAGCTAAAGCCTTTAGCCTAAAGGCCATTTGCTAAAGGCCATATGATATGATATTAATCGTTGAAAAATTGCCATATGCAATATACCATACTGTATGGTCCATACACAACGGTTTATTCGTCTCTTTAGAATTTGAACAGTTTTTCTTAGATGCCTTCATCAATTCGTATTTTTATTGATATAAATTATATCATATAATAAAGAGTCGATATATTATGGTCCAAAGCTGACCTGCCATATTTGAAATCAGCGTTAATTGAATTAAAGGTCCGGTTTAATGTCGGTTATAAGTTCGTCGAGAAACGGAAGCATCGGAATTAGTTTTCAAAGACTAGCGCTCCGTTTAATTTTTACACCACTAAGAAAAGAATCAATGATCAAGTTTTTCCACCAAACGGATAAATTCACAAAATCGGTTTTCGACGATTTCTTATCGTCCGGGCGGACCTTGGTCAGACGAGATTTTGACCGTTGTCTAATTTAATTATCGCTGTCGGACTAATTCGCACTTTTCTGTTTGAACTCCCCACTTGATACATCAGCTCATTATATTAGTTATTTGGCATGCTCTAATTTCCAATTTTAAGCTTTTCACGATTCGAGGCGCGCTCAGTGATTGTGTGTCGACCAGCCGAGCACTATCCAGCCGAGCTGAGATCAAAAAACAGAGACCAATACACGAAGAGATTCAAATTCTAATGAAGAACCAGAGAATTTCAGGATAGTCAAGTGCTTTTTCGTAATTAAGGAACCGATTATAAAATGATTTTCATCCTATCTTGAATTAAAATTGATCAAATTAAGTTTTCAGATGGTCTTTTTGGGGCTTCAGCTGTTGAAAATATGGCAAAAACTGTATCACGTGATTCTTAAGTGTTCCAAAAAATGTTCGATTTGAACTAGAAATATAAAGTTTGAAGTATAAATTGAATCTAACCTAATTTGGTGCCATTTTATGTTTTGACTCAAGCCGAAAGACAATAAATTAGAACCACAAATGCAATTTGTTGAACCTCAAGAATTACGAGATAATTTATTTTCATACTTTTTACCCTTTCGTAACAATTTGTTATTCGAGAGAATTTTAGAGAAAATTTCTATTTTTCGAATCTTTTTTATTTTCGGTTGGTTTATTTAAATTAAGTATTTTTATATTCATTTTTTTATTATTCTTTGATAGTCAACATATGTTTTTACTCGAATTGAACTACATTTTCGGACATTTTTTTGTTGTATTTTGCCAAATTCTCCAGTGAAAACGTGGCATTTCAAGTGAAAACGTGAATTTTCCAAAAATATCAATCTTTTAAAATCGGTCTGAGAAATTAAAATTTGAGATATAAATTTGAACTTAATTTAGTCGTCGTCATATTTCTAGAGTTTCTTTAATATTCATGCTCGTTCATGAATAAAGTATAGAACTTCCCCCTTTTCGTCATATCCGACTCAGATTTATTAACTTTGAGTCAGTTTTTGTATTTTTTTGTTTTTTTATACTAAAGAGATCCAGCTGAAGATTTGAAAATCACAATCGAGAAGATTTGGACAAACAGAAAACATAAGAATTGGTTAAACCCCGTTAAAGGATCAGTAAAATACAAATGGAGAGCAACAGAAGTTATCGAATCAGAGATTTTGTTCGTGCGAATATTCAGTTGATAACTGGGTTTCATAACTAATGTACAGAAATAGTAATGTTGGTTTGGTGAAATTAGAAAAAATACTTTAAATTCGGCAATCGATTTTGTTAGCTACGTTTTTGTTTTTGAATGCTCTGTTTTTTAGCCAAGGAATGACAGTAACTACTGACGACTCGGTGAATCAGTGGTGAAGAGTATACAAAAAAATATATATAGTCTAGTTTCAAGATCGTAAATACAGTGATATTCACTGGTAGACATCTATTTCTTAGTAAATGAAATCCTCATCTTCTCTATTGTTAACATTCAAAATAGGCATGGGCGGTGTAAGATTCTACTAAGAAATAGATGTTCACCACTGGTACGATCAAATACAGTTCTAAATAATCTCGTACTATGTGCTAAATTGTATTTAATGATCAGTCATTATAAAGCTTTGATTTTTCATAAGTTTGAACAGAATCGTAAAACTGTCCACCCATCCAGTCCAGCAACCACATCCGATGAACTGGGACGGGTAATGGACAACCAAGTTGATCAGCAACGCCAAACCTGATTCGTTAATTGACAGATTCGGGCCGATATAAATATGAATTCCGCTCTGATGAAAAATAGAGAACAAAATTCAAAGAGATAACTGAGTAAACGAAAGACAGTCCGTGAACCCAGCAACCATAGAACCCTGCTCTTGATTTAGAGACTATAACTTAGAGTTTTAATAACCCGGTTTGATTATTCTTACCTACGACGAATAAGTCCGATTAGGTACTGAGACAATCAAAGAAGTAATAGTATCAGTATAATAATTCTAAAATAAACATTTTTTGTCCTACATAAAAATGTAAAAAATGTGTTGCAAAATATATGACGGCAAGTTTTAAGATAAACCAGTCAAGTTTTAATCCTGTTAGATCATGTTGAGATTTTCATGCTGTGAGATTTTGTGGGATCATTTCTCTTAGATTACATCACGTGACTGTTTATTCTTGAAGCGATCATCCTATAAGTTATCAGTTTGAAACCTATTATCATAGGGTTGACTCACGGGAGTGAATATTCTATTAAATCATAAAATTTATACGGACCATATTATATGCGGCATTTGAGAGATTTTTGATGACGAAATAACTCAGAGAATGACCAAATTCTAGAATGAACCCGTTAACAAGTTACGTAATATTATCAAGATTGAATCTCAAATCCTAGTGAAAATCACCCGAGTCAGGACTCCATAGACCACATATTTGTTCTCCGACCAAATCTTAGGACTAATCCTGGTTCACAGAAATTACTAACAGCAATGCGCACATAAAAACGATTGAGAACGTATTCTTATTACGAAACCAGTCATAGATGTGCTGTTAACTAGAACTTTTGATTAAATATCATGATTTTATGTCCGTCTGTTCTGAATTTAAACTCAATCGACCTCAAAATTAAGGTATGAAGAAAAAAATCTTAAGATTCGAAATTGTTGTTCCCCCGAAGCCGTGATACTGGCTTTGCTGGTTGCTCTCCACCAATGGGTTTACTGATCCTACTGTAAGCTTTCTAAGAGAACTTTCTGCTTGTAACTGCCGTTCTCCTACTGATTATTGCCCGAGGCTAGAACAGTCAAAAAGGAGTCCCTTCCCTGCAAAATGAGACGGCGAATCAAAAAAATTTCAATTTGCTTTTCCTTCTTACCAAACTGCTTACCTAAACACAGAAGACAGAGAAACTTCCAATATAGAGATTCAACAGAAATGGAACCAGAGTAAGTTAAACTTTATCTTTTTCAACTATTGCGAATCAGCAATGTTACTTCTTTCAAATATTGCTCAATATCGCTGTATTAGTTTTCTTATTGCAGACTTACTATAGTGGCCAGGCTGCCATTTAGATTTATCAACGGTCATATGACGGTTATTTAAGGGTTGTTGAAAAGTCATTTTGTTGATTAAAAGTATCATAAAAACTTAAAAACATCATTCATTTATACCTCGAAGTATCGTAACTCGTTTTACTAACCTTAACTGAAGTCTAAGAAAGTAAAGTTGATGAAATTATTTTGGACATATTGAAGCCAACTAAATGTTCTATATTTGAACGTCCATAATCCAGTGTTCTAAATTCTATGAAAATGAATAGTTCTGCATCGTTTGAAAAGGTATGAATATGGTGATGACGAAACTCCACGTGTTCTCGTCCAATTCCCTTCCACATAATTCTATCGAATTCGGGTTCTATTTTAAGTTCTAAAAACGTTTCAAGAAATTTTATCGATTCTACATGTTCGGTAATTTTTTTGAACATAGTAAAAAATTTTTGAGTGGATGATACTACGATTTCACTACTCAGTCTAAACCTAATAAAATAAGAGTGCGTGTCTTTGGGCCCTATGGCAATATTCTTAGAACGTCTAAGCACTTCAAGAGATGAACCCAAAACACAACCCAAACTAATTATCAGCCTGATCAACCCAAATTAACCGTTATCCAAGTCAATGGAACATACAGTGACCCAAATTTACCTTACATAAATGTCTTGTTAGCAAAATCTACACTTAGTCAAGTCCAAATAACGTTTAGTTTATCTGACACTATTTATCGATAAAACTCTGTATATGTCACATGCTGCCGTTGAGTGAACACATTTGGATGATCCGATTCGAAATGACCACGAGTTCCGTACACATTCCTTCATATACAGCTGAATTAACTCGTGTTTACGAAAAGAGACTCTAAATTTGACCTCCGATATAAATTGTATTATAGCTCTCCATCTTTCATAGAGTACTTCACAATGAGTTTTTATCTCGTCGCGAGAGTCTATATTCGTTTTTCGTATCAATAGTTAAGGTTCAAGACCAAGTCAATCATTCTAAAAATAAGTCTGGAAATTGGGTTTAGAAATAAAAAAAATGTTCGTTAAACCTCAAAAAGGGATTCTTTTGGACCATTTAAAAGAGTCGTCACAAGTTCCGTCACCTTTTCAAGTATGGTGGTGTGGCAATATAACGTGCCACCAAGATTATCCTTGTGTTTCATCTTGTGACACTTAACGTCACATGACGTCATATTCCAGCTGTTTGATCATCACGGATCGTTAAAAAAAATTCAGACATGGTTACTGTCTGTTTACGATTAATTTCAATTGTAATTACGGAATAGTTACAGTAAATAGTTTGCGGTTTGTGCTTTCTAGAAGGTAGTTTAGTTCTATAGACCTGATGCGCGCTCGGCATGATGAGATCCACCAAACCGCCCGCGGCGATCTAACCCACCTTTACTTAGTCTTTCTCAATTTCAATATTTCGCAATTCTAATTTTCTAGCTCTAGAACATTGGTCAATCGCCTACGTTCTCTTTCTAAACTACATACCCTCAACGTTTCGTACCGTACATACCGTGCTACTATTTCCACGTGTTATTCATCCTACGTTATATCTCACATCACGTGACATTCCACATCACGTGATATGCTCAGCAACAACCAGCTCGAGAGACGGAGGAGAAGGACCCAACGCGTCTCAGACTTGAGAACACCCTAACACTGAAAGAATAACGAAAGAATATTCTTTTGGCTCTTTTTCAAAAACCATAAAAACCTATTTAAATCTATTAAAAATTATAAAACTCTGAAGAGAAATAGAGAACAGCAAAAATATGGAATGGACACTTGATGAGCTTATTAGGTAAATTAGGCCGATTTTCAATTTAAGCGCCGGTGCAAGATTATTTGAAAATAAGATAATAAGCTTTGGACTTTTAACGTTAAGGATATCATGGCTCAATAAAGGTCACTAACGGTTTGATTTTAACTACTGTATGTTATTATAAAATATCTCCTTTATTATGTGACATGTGTCACGGAGATGTTACAATTCATGTCAGTGTCACTGTCTGTATTTTCAAGCTCATTATTCAAGATTTAAACGTTAAGATTTCAAGATAAGTGGGCTTTCCTGAACTTTTTTGAAATGATCATTATGGTTTCTAACGGGGATGAATAAGTTTCTAATTGAATTCAACCTTTATTCGTGGCAGACAATTAGTCAGTATCGGTTAATCGGTTATTGGCCCCCATAATTTCGTTTTTTGGTTCATTCGAGACGTCAAGTCCAAGTGGTTAACTCATTAGCACACCAAACTTTTCAAATTTTTTCAAATTTTAGTTCTAAGACCGTTGAAACATAATAATTTTAAATTTCTAAACGGTTCACACCAAATACCAGAGATACAACGGCTTATCATCTTTTGGGTTTCGATTCCAACAATAACTCAGACCCTTGAAGATCCCTGTATGTTTCACTTTAGATGCCTAGTAGTATAGGCGTGGGCGTTGATGCACCTACAACGTGGTTTTTACGTGAATTTAATCTTATCAGTAAATAATGAACGAAAATTAAACTCTAACCGTGTCAAACTGAATACATTCGGTCCGCAACAAGAACGAACAGATTTAACAGCCAAGTGTTGACATTACGGTTAGATCTGGGTTTGCTCGCGATAGGATCAATAACCAATCATATGACTGCATTTAGTATCGACCAGATCAGACATAAACGTTGCCGCGTGTAAAATGCATTCTAGAATTTTGAGCAACATTCCTTTCAAAATAACACTAAATTACTATTTCGTTTATATTTCGTATCGTAACTGTTTTCAATCTCAGGTTAAAACAAACGATGTTATTAAGTGTTTGGTTGAATCAATGAAAGTTATTTTGTTTTGAATACGCGATGCAAAATAGCTAGATCGGGTAAAACTTACCGGGTCTCCAAGGAAAAATGGCATCCAGTCTGACTAAATTAAAGAAAATATCATGGCTTAAAAACTCCAAACTTGATGCCATTTTTCGTTGGAGACCCGGTATTCGGTACACCGGGTAAAAATCATTGTTAGTGAAACATAATTTTAACCTCGATGAGCCATAACTAATGGTCCATGATTGAACTTTGTGGTAAAAAACTAACCAACATGGAACTACGGTTAAGAATACCCTAACTATTGGTTTTTTGACCCAAACAATGACATTGCATGCAACTTAATCAATTTATAGGCGAATTGGAGTCCATTCCGGTTATCACTTCCGGACATCGTTTCATAACATTTGATAAACAATTTAAACCTGACAAAATCGTGACGGTTAAAATATTTTAACTGTCTGATTAATAATAGATCAGCTGGACATCAGCTGTTTTAATCACCGGATAATTTTTACATAAACTTGAGACACTCTTTAACTATCCTTTAAACAACCTGGTTCATCATCGTTAACCAAACTTAACCGCAATCTTAACCAGAGAGAACCATGCGACAAAGTGGTCCATGTCCAATATTGTCAAATTTATTTTCATGTGAAATATACTCATGCATCAAAAATTTAAAACTATTACTCCCGGCACAAAATTTTCGGAAACGAACCAAATATTTTTGCAAGACATAAACAAGTTCCAGAAAAATCATCGAATGCAAAACCGCAAGTAACCATAAATTCTTCAAATAATATCTCAGCTAAGGTCCGGATCGAGCCTGAAATATCATTCCTAGAACTGGTTTTTGGTTTTTTTAAAACTGTTTGAAATTGGACTTTCACAGAGTGTTTCAATCCAAATCTAGGCATCAAGTAGCCAGTCTTTTTAAATGGTCGACTTTTTGTAACCTTTTCCTTAACATTTTTATTTAGGGTTATGAACTCAAAAGTTGTCAAAGATGGAGGTGGCTCAGTGAAATCGCTTTCAAGTGGAAAAAAGGATTCAAATATTCCTCATATTGATAGTGGAGTTGATTCCGGATTGTCATATCGATCTCAAAATTCAAATTCGAATTCCGATTCACAATGCTCTGATTCTGCATCATGCAATTCTACACAATGTGCTCAGGTAATGTGGACCAAAAATACGGTCATAGTCTATGACTCATAGACTGTAGTGATTAGTCAAATTCATTTAGATGAAAACTGTTCATCTGAAAATTCTGTGATATTCTAAGTTTTATTTTAGGCATCTGAATATACCGATCAAAGCTCACTTAGAAACATTCGTGATAGTGAATTTGAAGACTCTGGTCGTGATTCCACAACCAGTTCGTCAAAATCGCGACATTCATCGCGACGATGCAGTGAAATAGGCTTCTCTGCTCATCAGGAGATTGAAGTTCCCCACTATTATCCAACCTACGCAAATGTGTTGAAAATGAAGAACAGTTTTTTCCAACCGAACACTGAATTGGTTCTTTATGACTCTGAAACGGGTGAAGGTGAAATGTTCATCACAGAAGAAAATAATTCGCAATCAGCTGGTATCAGACTTTATTCTATACAAACAGTGGATTTTTGCAATGGCAACATTTTGCAGAGCATCCATGATCAGCTACACTATGCGATGACAACGGTAAACAATCTAGAAAAGGCCGAAGCGGCAGAAGAGATTCGAATGAAAGAAAGAAATATGAAATCACTTCGACTAGATCATTTGAAAGCGAAACAAATTCTTGGCAAAGGTGGATATGCGCATGTTTCATTAGGAAATTGTCACCAACTTTCGTAACAGTTATTAAACTTTGAACCGAATAATAAGAATTCATACTCATCTTAGAGATATTTGATTTGTTCTTGACCATAAAAAAGTCGAATGCCCTCAGGGAGATCTTTATGCATTGAAATGCATCAATAAAAATAGCGTCGTTCAAGCCGGACAGCGACGTCACGTTAAAGCCGAGCGGGAAATTCTAATGGAAGTCGATTCAAAATTCATTTTAAAATTGTACAAGACCTTTCGCGATGTCAAATATGTGTATTTGCTGACTGAAGTCCTCATGGGAGGTGAACTATTCACGCTAATGAAGCGAAATGGACCTCTAGAGGAAGGATCAGCAAAGTTTGCCATGGGATGTATTCTAGAAGCTATTGAATATTTACATGGGAAAAATGTTAGTATCTCTTACTAAAAACAACCCAGAAGAAAAACCCAAAACCAACCCGAAATCTCACCCAGAAATCCTTACTTAAAATCCAACATAAAAATTGAAACCCCAATTAAACCCCTAAATCTGACAATCGTAACAATTTTTATTTAGATTGTTCATCGTGATGTGAAACCAGAAAATATGTTGCTTGACACAAATGGTTATGTCAAGCTAGCTGATTTTGGATTCGCAAAGAAGCTCGGACCAGATGGTCGTACTAGAACGTTTTGCGGAACACCAGGTTTGATTATTTAAATAAAAGACTTAATTTCAAATAAATAAGTAGGGGTATTTTTACCTAACTTTTGCAAAATGAGGACTTATTTGGGGGCTTATTTTTTCGGGATCGAGGATTCCACAGTTAGGTAGAGCGAAAATTACCATTTGTCATTCCCTGCCAAACGTCAGTGTATACTCCGTGGGGATCTGATACAGAAAGCCACAAAACATGAACTTGATCTAAACACTCTCACTAATAAGTAGAGCACCGAAAGGGCAAGGTTGAAGTAAAATTAGAACAGGGAGAATTACGAATTCTGGTACAATTTTACGAGATCGAAACTGAATTGAAAATTAAGGTTATTTGGCACCAGAGTTGGTTTTGAAGCGGCCACATGGCTATGCAGCTGATTTCTGGTCGATTGGCGTATTTTTATTCGAACTTCTTAGTTGCAAATCTCCATTCAGAAGACACACGGTACACTTTCAAAACATAACAATTCCATAAAATACTTTGGACTGGGTTTTAAACTTATTTTTAGGATGCGGCAACATATAAAATGACAATGCGTGGTATTGAATCGGTGGAATTTCCAAAAATAATCAAGAAACATGCAGTTGATCTCATTAAACAGCTTTGCTCACCAGGTATGTGAACCACTGCTAATTTTTGACTCACCAGACCTTTTTTGAACCCTTAACTCGTTATTAAACTCTTCATTCAGAACCAGAAACACGATTGGGAAGTGACCTTGGAGTAATTGAATTGAAACACCATAAATGGCTTCGAGATTTTGACTTTGAGGGTCTTAATCGCTCACAGCTTACATCTCCTATCAAGGTAAAATGACGGAACCGACTAAAACTTTCGTTCCTGAATATAAAATGGTCATAAAACTTTAATTTCAGCCTGTACTGAAGGGAAAAATTGATACATCTCAATTCGAAAATTTTTCATGTGCGACAATTGATGATTCTCCACCTGATGAAACATCTGGGTGGGACAATGAATTTTAACTTTCGATAAATGAAAGCGAAATATTCATCCCAGAGCAAAAGGGCGAGAAACTCCCCCAAAAATAAGCCGATTTTACCTACGCTTTACACGCCTCATAAATGACACGTGATCCTAACACGTGAAAACCCCTAAAATGATAATCACGTGACACAGCCATAGCCTCTAAATCTCTTTTTCTGTACATACATATACAACATTCTTCATCCTAACCAACCGGAACTAACATTTTTTTATTATAAGCACACGGAAAACTAACTTCCGGTTGAATTTCCGGTTAGTCTAGGCTGGAGTACAAAACAACAAAATGATGAAATGAGCATCACTTGTAAGCAATTATTTTATCCAATCAAATTATCCAATTTTCAAGAAATTTTGAAATTTTAACAAAATTTTGGTATAATAGTCGTTTTTATAGTCAGTTATTGGTTTATTTTACATTTTAATAGATTTTTTGGTATCATTCACGAAATATTTTTATATGATTTTTGAAATCGTTAATTTTGCAGAACGGAATTCAAAGATTCATTTAGTCATTCAATTTACTGTAAATCTCTTCAAAGGTTATTCAAACCTCAACTAATAAAAGCTTTATAACTTATTCTTGGTTTTTTGTTTTTATTTCACTTGATAAAAAACGTTTCAGTGTAAAACGGTTAGCTAAAACCTTGAGGCGAATAACTTTTTTGAACTGTACTCACATTATCACACAAATTTCCAAAATCGTCGTCAAATGTGGGCCAAAATTTTGGTCCAAGCTTTTTCAAGAGTTTATTAACTAAAAGTATCAGTGAAAAATTGCCAAACTAGGAAAACAGCTGCGTTTGAGGGAAAAGCCCTTACACAAGTTGGAACGACACCATGCCAACAAAACCTCCAACCTTCTGATTTATAACCCTGATAACAGATTCATACATTCGGTATCACTTATAACATATCATATGATTCATAAAGTATGGATTATGGTCCATAGAATAACGTAAAGACATTAGTGAAAATGCAAGTATGAATCCTATCCTTTGTGAAACACTCAAGACCGTGAAAAAAATTTGTATATGAAGCTGGTTTGTCCATATGTTGAGCTTGAATTCTAGTTTTTACTACATCTGCGGGGTAACTTATCACCCAGGAGTTAACACCAGCCATTCCCCCAGCAAACTAGAATTTATATTATTTTCAATTTGGATTCGAGTTTGGAGCGAATAAGACTAGAGAAGCCATATGCCGCATATGATATGTGGAATGGTATGCGGCATACCGTATGCCATATAAGATATATCACAACACGTGCTAATTAATTGATTCGTACTGTTTAATGTACTAATTTTGGCACCTTCTCGAACTTACAATAATCTTTAATAGGTCGCTTATTTCTTCTAAACTTCTGATTCCATATTGACCATGATAGTTGAGCCAGTTAGGTTTTCCAACAAGAAGTTCATAAGTATAAAAGAAAGCACCAAAACTTGGAACATCACGAACCACACATGTCGTCATACCTTTCAAGAATCCATTTTGTATCCCACCATGACGATAAATATGCTTAACAGTCGGAGACCAGCCTCTATATTCTTTGCCAACTGGTTTTCCCACCCCTTGAATTTGCATTTGAGTTTTTATCATTTCAACTTTTTGGAGCTACAGCTGTGTTGGTTTCGAAATGATATTTTGAATATGACTCTCTAGCGCTGTGCCTGGGGAAATGATGATACATTGGGCCAATCCAGCAGCGCATCCGGCCCACCAGTGGTTAATCGGCGTGTCTTCGTGTAGCAAATTCAACGCTGCACCACTTACAGTAAATATGGTTGCATTCATACCTGCAATCCCTAACAAAGGTGATGTCACACCCTTGTACAAACCACGAATTTTTTCTTGCCTATAGATCGTTTTAAAACAATGAAATGCGCCGGTGTAAATTTGGTTGGTTTTTGACTGTGTCTGAAATAAGGTTGAAAGCGAACCAAGCTCGACCCAAGATCGATAAATTATTGGGTCGGCTGGATTTTCATTTCAAGCGAGAGATTTTATTGGTCGTTAGTGTATGAAAGAACTGTTGTTGAACTTGTTTGACTTACCTGCATCCGGACTTTGACCGTATCAAGTGGATGACCAACATAAGTGGATACTACGCCACCGAAAAAACCACCAAGGAAATCAATAATTTGACTTTTTTCTTTTGCCTCACCCATCGTTTTGTTCAAAATTGCGTGGGTCGATATGTTTTCTCTCCCTTTTGTGTGCCCAATATTGCTCTTTCTGACCTCACACGTGTTATGTAACGTCACTTTTCACTGTAAATACCCAATCTAGAACTTTGAATAAAGAATTTTAAGATAAAGTCTAGCATGCTATAAATTCAATTTGACCCTGAAGAAAACGACCCATGAAACAAATGACCTGGTCACCTTCGATTACGAGTCTCGATTTTAGAAATTGGTCTTAATTGGTCATACATGATATCATTGACATGTCCATGATACGATTGAGCCAACCTGAAAGTAGGGTCAAGCCAGGAACGAATCCTCGGGCGGATCCAATGATATGTAAGGCCCTTACCGTAAGGGTTAACACTGGAGACCGGGTCCCCATCACTTATCACCGTGACCCACCAGTCTGGATGAGCTACCGAGAAGTTCTCTACTTTGAGGG
>SCLD01048688.1:0-16506 GCA_004367895.1 Oikopleura longicauda | reverse complement strand
AAATTCGGAGCCTTTATTGAAAACTTTGGATCATATCGAACGTCCAGAAGGTTCAATTTATCTCAAAAATACAATAATTGAAAGAATTCGAAAACATAAGATACCTTCTCTTGATCAAAATGGTAAGTCGCCAAACATGTATTATGAGCGGACCGGACCAATATAACCGGTCACCAATATAACCGGTGGTCACCAAATAACCGAATTAATATGGTGGTCCGAGATTTTAGTCCGAAGTTTTTGTGGTCCGGTCTGTGGTCCGAAGATAAAAGGATAAACGTTTTTCCGGACCGAACCAAAAAAATTCGGACCAATAACGGACCGATTCTTCGAGAAAACGGACCGAGCCAAATACGGACCAACGGTCCACTCATCTATGGTCACCAAGGAGCTCAGCTCACGAAGGAAAGGATTTTTTACCTTTGGCTCATTTTTAATAGAAATTTTAATCTCAGTTTTAGCTCTGATCGTCCCCGGAGAAAGGCCAAGACAAGAGATGACTCGAAAGGGTTCGGCGGGAAGAACAAGATCGAAATTCTTTCCGAATGGATGGACCAATCAGAATCACGAGAGAGATCTCAATCAAGCTATGACTGGTCAATCGGAGAGCTCAAATCAGCCAAGATCAAGCGGGAGTCCAAGAGCCCGAGAATCACGAACTGAGTCGACCAATGAGACTGCAAGAATAAATAAAAGTGTTCCGGTAACGCCGGATCAAACTCCGATTCTGTCCCCAGACAGGCCTTTGACACCAGACGGGCCCAAAAATGAAAATGAAATGCTATCGAGTTCTCTTCCTTCGTCGTTTTTCCGAAAAAGTAAGTTTTAGGACCATAAGTTTCAATTCAATATTCTGATTGATTGACCAATAAACGTTGTTCTAGAAAAAGAAACTTCAATAATGAGAAAACCAACAATACCAAAGAGTGCCCAGCGAAAACCAAACGGATTAATTTTGCCGTCAAAGAATTCTGGATTCGCCATTCAAATTCCGGACGAATCAGAACAACCTAAAGAGCCACGACGCAGTAACCAATCAGAACCAAGAACATCAACAAATGAGAATTTAAATCCGCGTCCAAGTCAATCCGATTCGCCAAGAAAAACATTGAATCCGCTAAAATCCAGTTCAAAATATTCGGCGGACTTTGATCTTCTCTCAACATTTGGTCCTGATACAAACCCTAATAATTATTCAGCCAATCAAATTTTCCAATCACTCAATAGCCAATCAGATCAGCCGAAACTCATTGATGTTGAAGATAATAATAATAAAGCTCCGGAACCTGGACTAGGTAAGTCACATACTTAAAATTTTCCGAGCCTGTGATTACTCAGGTCGAGTTGGAAGGGGACGTTCCACTTTATAGCGGAATTATCCGATTCACGTCGAGACCGTCCCCTTATTTGTAACCATACGTAAGCCTTTTATGGTTATTTTCAACTCTGCCCCCGGGTTCGTCCATATTCGTCTCTCATATTTTTTTCAGAGAGCCTTGGAAGTATTCGTCGTTCTGCGAAAAAACGAAAAATGCAAAAACGATCGAGTTCGAACAGTTCAGTTCTAAGAAATTCCAGCAGCCAATCAGAAGCCACGAATCGTGAACCAACCAGTTCAAACCGGAGTGGAGGTGTTCCTCAGGCAACTATTCAAGCCATTGGAAAGAGTTTATCGTCCGATTTGAGAATTGGAAACGGACATGGGGGTTATCCGGATCGAGAACTTCACTATGGGGACAGTGGTATTGACCAATCAGAACGCAGGCGTAATGACCCATCAAATCATCGGAAACCGGGCCGACCACCAGTTATCCATTCATATTCGGAAAGATTCGCGAGGAAGAATCAGTCAACAAGTCATGGCTTTAGTCAAAGTATGAGTCATCGACCGTCCAGTTTGCCAGATTATCATCCAGATCATAGTCTACAGATGACAGTGCCGTCTCATCGGCAGGTGTCGCCAACGAAATCTGCTCCACCACAATCTGACCAATCAGAAACAAGATTGGATCCGCTTCAAAATCCCAAAAAAGAATTGGATATTATTCTAGAGCGCTTGAATCCGTCAAGTAAGGAACGATTTTAATCATGAGTCATCGGTAAATGATAATAACATGACGTCATCATTACGTATTTGATCCAAAATCGTTACAAGACTCATTGGGAAGAGACAATATCAGCAATAGAATCAGCCCGTAAGCTTGACTTGTCATCAAACAGTGTCAGAATGGGCGCTCGAGAGTTGCAAGATCTGCACTAGAGGCCGTCAGAGATATTTTTCGATTTTTGAGAAAGAGTTTACTTGGTCAATTAGATGCCGCTGTGAAAGTTCTTTTAGGGTCGTTTTCATTCAAAACTGATTTCTGGAAAAGTTTTTGACTCCCGTTTGTTTTCGGACTAGAAGTAGAGGCTCTACTGTACATGTAGAGCTATTTTCAGTACTCGCGTCGGACAAACAAGGGTTCGAAATCGCGACAAAAATCGTGCACGACTTTAAAGGTTTCACTGATTTCACCAAAAAATCAATTTGAGTCAATTTTGTCCGGAAAATCAGTAAAAAGTCGAATCTGGGAAAGAAAATTTATTTTTACGAGAAAAAGCCGAAAAAGCAATGGACGAAGTTGTCGAAGTTTTATGTGCTGATAATCAAGGTCAAAAAGTTTTACTCAGGCAGGATTCCCATTTTGCGATCTATCTATATGTTGTCGGTCATCCGGATGTTTGAACGGAGATTATCGGTCTTGTTCTATGTAACATTGAAAACCGTTTTACTATAACTAGTCTCCAAAAAAAGTAATGACCAAATTAGAATGGTATGATTTCGGCCAAAAAAGAGCTTTGAAAAATTCTATCCGACACCCTTCCCTTAAATCATATAGATAGGCTTAATTTCAAGAACAGATCGATTTCTCAAATGCACCAATAAGATAGTTTAATGGTGTTTCTGTGGTCAATCGGACCTTAAACGACCGATGGTGGCATCAGTTTTTACGTCACGTGACTTTATTACGTAATAATTACGATTTTGGGCCAATCATAATGGTTTTCCACTACAATAATGGTCTGGTCTAGAACGTACCATTTCTCTCGGAATTAAGCCTACATATAGACTTATATATGTTATGATATGTTAGAGAGGGGAATCTCTGGTCCCGAATAAACAGGTGTGGAATCTTTTCAGTCTCGTGCGCTTTCTGATATCAAAGACATGACCGATAAGATTATTCAATTCACAGCGGGAGCTTATCAAGATCCGTCGCCCGATGTGAGATTTTGGGGGAAGAAACTGATAATCTTATTATCTCAACATCATGGTTAGTCTCACTGTCTCAAGCCGTTATTTGACAGCAATTTTTAGACTTTGATAAGTTGGCTGCCAAACATTTGAATCAAAATGATGTTCGATCTATTCTGGAAGCGGCTCATCATGCGACTCGTTCAGTTTCCGGAAAACAGAAATCTAATTCAACTCTTGACTCACCAAAACGGATTTCTCGGTCAGGTAAGAAATTTACCTGAAGGTCAAGCGTGAAGTAAATTCTCTGTAGATGACTATTTCAGAAATGGTTCCTGTAATAACTACATTATGAGCCCAAATCGTAAGATATACTTTCCACTACAACTATAAGCGATTTGAGGCTTATTACAATTGTTATGGGGGAAGTTTATCAGGGAGTTTACTCCAGCAATACGGTACACGTTATGCCCTAATCTAAACTGGAAACTTTGATTTTAGGCCCTACGAATGTTGACAACGCACTTCGGGATGATTTGAAATCAGCAAAAGCTAGAAACGCAACAAACGCCTCAAAACTGATGGCCTTATCATCGGCACGTGACTTTCTCGAATCTGGTCGTCCACTTGGTGGCGAGCTAACAAATGTTACCGATCTTATTTGTAGTCTTATTCGATCAGGCGTCACTGCGAATTCATTGGAGGCCTTGATGGTAGCTCCACTAGTGGTGCCTCACCTCGTTTCTGAACCAATTTTACTTCCAAGTTTGTTAAATGCAGCTGCCGAACGAATGAATTCAAATGGGAAAACGCAATCAGCTGCTTTAAATTTAATAGACACAAGTAAGCCAAGCATAGACAATATGGCATATTTGGGTTTTGTGCCCAAATGGTCAAAATTGGTCCTGTAGTTTTTGGACTATGAATTGAATCGGACATTGCGAATCGAACTGTGAAGTCTATATACCAGGAAAACTAGGCTAACCGACTGAAAATATGCGAAAACAGCTTATTGGTCCGTTTCCATTATCCCATTCGAAATTTGCGTTGGGGCGCGTGACTTGCCCATACGGTTTGGGTCATATTATCTGAAATTTCGATGCGGTTGTAGTAAAACTAAAATAAATTTAAGTTTGTGATGAGGGTGACAAATCTCTTCTTCTTGCCCCATTAGCAAATCGTATCCAGTTGGTCTCGGTGGGACGCCCCCGTTTGGCAGAAATATTTTGCGATATGTGTATTGAAATATCGGATACAAAACCAAAAATTGTTGTGAAGTAAGTTTAATATCAATGGTACCATAAATTATCATGGCCCATTCAGAATGGGCCATTCTATATATAAGATCACAAAATTAAAAAAACTTTAGATATGGTCAAAAAACACTTTGGTCAATTCTTCGCGATCATCGTTGTCGACAACAATCCTCTGTTCTCGCTGAAGGTAAAATACCGGCAAAGTTTTCGCGTCGAAAACACGAAAC
Organism: Oikopleura longicauda; assembly: GCA_004367895.1. Lineage (NCBI taxonomy): Eukaryota > Metazoa > Chordata > Appendicularia > Copelata > Oikopleuridae > Oikopleura > Oikopleura longicauda. Next base: position 11,788 of record SCLD01048688.1, on the reverse strand, counting down.
CAAATCTAGAATTTACAAATATATTTAGTTCTTTATTCATTAATGGGCGAGAAAATTTATCTGGAAGCTCGAAAAGAAAATTTGGAAAACGAAATTCATCAAGTTCTGAATCTAATCTAAACCAACCCTTACCCGAAACCCCAAAACTTATCCAATTTATCAAATTTTTATTCTTCTATGTTCAGTGAAAATATGCGGTAACCCGAATTCCGCAGATATTTTGACATAACAAATGATATTTTTGTAATTATTTTTACAGAGAAAGAATTTATTTAAAAATTTATGGTGTGAATAAAACTCTATTTTATTAGATTTCATTGGTCAGCCAATTAGAAGTATATATTTTTAGAATTTGGAATCGTCAAATTTGATTTGTCGGAATGATCGCGATGCCGCCTAGCGGTGTAGATGCGAGCCCAAAGCCAAGCCCAAGTCCACCACGACCAATGGTTGATTTCTGTTCTGGAGCTAGTTTTGCTGCTCTAAATGAAGGTAAGACCATCGGGAAGACACACCCCACGTTAACCCAACCCTAACGCAAACTACAGAGTTGAAAGAGAAATTGTTTTTTTTAGTTATCGAACAGTTTGATAATCAGGATAGACATGAATTTGACGATCAGATGGCGCTAGAGGTACATTCAATGAAAGAACACCTCTTTACTCTTTTATCAAAAATACAGGCTATTGATGGACGTTTGCCAGGTATGTAATAATAATAACGATTAAAATATTCAGGTCAAAATGAATATTTATTGCTCTCTGGCTCTGCACGTGACGGAACTGTCGATTTAGAAATTCAAACCCCTTCGCCATCCCCTGAACCAGGTAACGGAGTCGTTATTTTCAATTTATCTGATTTGAAGTTATTTAAAGATGAAGTTATCGATGATAGGATATCTGAGCAACAAGATTTGGTGGAAACAGAACAGATTGAACCAGTTCAGGAACCAGAATCAAACGTCGATTTACTATCAGAAGAATTCAAAGCCACAAGTCTAGAAAATGTATGACTCGAAATTCAAATTCGTTTCGGTAATATTTATGGTATTTAGGGTGTCGGTGATGAAACACCAGAAGAATGTCGTGCTTCATCTGAAATTATTTCCGAAACAAACCTGGATCCCGTCCCAACTGGGGATCAAGTTGAGCAAACCGTTATAGAAGAAAAGTTAACAGAATCAACCAATCAAAATCAAGCAGTGAATAACCAATCAGAAAATCACCCTGAAGAACCACATCCCCTTGACAAGGATCAAAATCATGATAAATTACTTTTGACACGAGGACAAGATTTCGACTTGGATTATACTCTTTTAGGAAACGGCAAAATCATCACGAGACTGATTTAGTTATGATAAGGCTCAAGTCAGTGAGCACCCCATTTTCAAAAATTGTATCCAAGAACTGTATCAACCTATTTTTCGGGATAAAAAGGATCCAAAAATAAGATTTCCACTAATCCTTTGAACCAACGGTCAACCGGTTACAAACCTTCGAAACCGATTTTCTAGAATCATGTGATCTAGAGCCGTACAAAGTCCCTGTATTGAAGGCGCATGAAAGACAGCAACTAGATTTGAAAGGATGTTCAGCTGGAGAAACAACTGTTCCAATTGACCCGATTCAAGATCCTCAAAATTATCATAAATGGGGTGATTGCATCCAGAATGAAACACTCTCAGGTAATTTAATAACATATCTAACTCAATAAAATATCATATTCTGCTCACAAAGAAGAGAACGGCTTTCTGAAAAAGCAATATAAAGGGCGCCATTTCAGAGAATATGATATTTTATTCCGTTACAGACCAAATATAATCTTTGGATCAGTTTGAAGGAGTCTGATTTAATTTTTCAGCTCTGCGAGTTTGGAATTGGTTTCTTTATTGTCTCGAAAAAATTACAAGCGATGCAAGGCAAGAAGAGCGAAAGGGCCGTCCACGAATTCTTTTAGCGGCACCTAGTGGCTGTCCTAAACGGTAATAACTTATATAATCTGAGTCATATTTGATCGATGGTTGGTTAACAATGTTACGTTCAGGTCATTTTCATTGATTTTGATGGCTGGTGGGACAAGAATTTTATATGATTTGGTTCCATGCATCTCATTTCGTGGTTGGCCTCAAATCGCAGCTGCTTGGCTTCAAGAAACGGGTCGGTTTTGGCAACGAGCTGGTTTACCACACTCCGAAGCAGCTGGCGCATTTCATCTTTTACCCGGTAGAGGTCGCCATGGTTCTGATTGGAGGTACGTTACTGGCAATAAAATCCCTCGCCATATAAAACGGATCACATTTTAACAAATATTTCAGGTTTTGTTTTGCTCGTAGCGAAGTTCAGCTAAAGAAACTGGTCCCTGCCCCATTCATGAAAGTGTTTTATTGTTGGAGAAGTGTGCTCGGTCGTGCACTATCACGCCAGCGACAAGTGTTACGCCCATATGCGCTAAGGGCAATTTTCTTCTGGGCATGTGATCGTGTCAAGGTAAGAATTCACCAAGAACTTCACTAATGTTGAACGACGAACACTAGAGCTTCAGAAAATGTTTATTATAGAATTCGTATTTGTCACGTGAGGATCAAATGCCTGCTTTTTTCTGTGGTCTTATAGACGATGTACTTCAAGCCCTTCTTTCCCGTTCATGCCCAAGCTACTTTCTTCCACAAATCAATTTACTTGACAAAACAGATGATACAACAATACTCTCATTAGGTAATTTTAAATGTGAACAGTCAGACTCGAAAGTAAAGGCGAAACGTCAACTTATAATTTTAGCCCAAATAATCCTAATGGTTCGATCGGACCCAGTCGAACAGATTCGAAATGTTTTGGAACAAGTGGCGGCAGCTCGTGGATTAACTCAAGTCCACAATGAACAATCATATGGTAAGACTGATAAAAAAATTCAAGGGTACCTTCCTCAGCGCTACTCGCTTTCCTTATTTATGGTTTTTATAAATTATAACAGCTATAAGGGCCAAAAATCACCTATGATTCGCTAAGATACGCTGAGGATAGTACCCTTCAACTCGACTACAAGGTACGTTTATTTCAAATGTTAACTATGTATTCTAGGTAAAAAACGTGTTATTTCTGGAATTGACTCATCTGGCGCAGCATTATATACTCACGTGAGGAACCAAGACGATCCACGTCAAGAACAGAATCAAGAAAGTTTGGCTGAACGAGTTAAAAGAATGGTTGCTGAGAATAAAGGATCATCAATTTCAGTTTTTATCAATCCTAATGATGTTTCAAGAGCCCATTTTAGAGTCGACTCAAAGTTTACGTAATAATAATGACGTAATACTTAATATATATTATATTACGTCAAAGATACTTCTTTACCGGTAGCCTACCTACATAATAGTTTAAATCCGTTACGACTTCAATTCACTGTTCTTGTAAATACTTCTTTCTGTTTCCTCATGGTCATTTTTGACCACGTCTGATTTTTGACCTCGTTGACCAACTTGGGTCAAATGATGACCTGGAGACCCCCGTCAAAGTTCCAATCGTAATCATTTCAATCCAAGTCCCACTTCTAATAACTCCGTGTCCAATCAAAATCAATCTGTCACGAGGCTTTCTGCCAAAATAGGTTTATAAATGTTGCAATAGAAGTGACGGTCGCTTTAGTGATAATAAAAAAGAATCATAAAGTGATTGAATTTTGATCTGGGACACAGCGCCAAAACTTCCCTTTTACCTTGTCTAGGTTCTGATCAATTACTGCGAAACTAATATATACTTGAAACTCAAACAAAATGAATTTTATTTTTGAAGGCATGCATGCTCAATTTATCTTTATCACTCATGGTTATTCTGAAAAGATGTATGCCGACAAACTTGGGATAAATAATTGCATATGATATGACAAAACATTAATCTGCATGAATTAATCGAGCGCAAATGAAATCTCCGATATATGACCGATAATATGAGTAAACATAATCTTCGTATTCAACGATATGAATCTTCACGGTCATTCTTCCATGTATACGGGGGGATATAAAATTTGTGACAAAAAGGAGGTAGTCCACGTGAAAAAATATGCATTAAAGTAAAAAATGTGACAAAATTCAAACCGTTCAATAATTTCAATTTTCTCCGAAATATTGATCACGTGTCTTTTATCAAATTTGTGACACTTTTTTAAGTTCGAAAAATCAAAAATGTGACAGAATTCGAACCATTCAATAACCTTTTATTTAAAAAAAAACATAATTCGTCATATTTATTGTCAGCTGACTTTCTGGGGCATTAATTGAACCTATGTTTCGCAAAATATTTTGCAATTTCTCTTTTAATGAAGAAAAAGGCAATCGAAGTAAAAATGATGAGAAATATTCTGTAGAATGGTTCGAATTCTGTCACATTTTTAATTTTTCGAGCTTAAAAAACTGTCACAAATTTGAAAAAAGACACGTGATCAATATTTCGGAGAGAAAATTGAAATTATTGAACGGTACGAATTTTGTCACATTTTTTATTCTTATGCATATTTTTTCACGTGGACTACCTCCTTTTTGTCACAAATTTTATATCTCCCCGTATACGGTATATTATATACCGTATATCATATACGGTATATGATATACAGACTTCTCCGCAGAGTCAGGCGAAGACAATCGTTGTTCAAAAATATGATATAAATGTAACAATTTATTGAAAATATAATGAGAGATAATGAAATGATTAGCAATGAAAGTGGGTAACTCAAATGTGTTTCACTCATTATCACCGTACAGTTGACGTTAATTTTTCGTTAAATGTATCGGAATAAGAGTTTGTGGTAATGTTTCTTTACCCAGCTTGCCATCATAATCATATCTGTTGTTATCCACATCTAGAAAGGTTGTCACCCCACAAAATCCTTTGATGGTCACTTCAAATTCTTGGTCATTGTTGGATAGCTTATCAAGGTTTTCAATGAGAACTTTTCATTTTTAACCTGGGTTCAGATATAGCCTTTATCATATAGGCTAGTTCGGGCTTATTCAAAGACTTATTTTGTAAACTTTCCTTGGCATTTCCGGTGTTATGTGTAGGAAATTTAACTTCAAAGGAATCTTTCAAAATCGTAAAAAATTTAAAGTCAGTTCCAACCAAACTCGCCTTCGAAATAGCGTCTTTCTTCAAACAATCAGCGCCATATGCATATGGTACATCTACACCAACGCTTACATCAGGGATTAGTAATCCCAGAGTCTGGGGTCCCCAGACTACTGAACATGGATTGGTCCGAACAAAAGTAACAGACTCGGAGTCCGATGAATCATTGGTGATGATCCCTTCCTGGTCGCAAAAGTAAAATCGGTGATATCAATTTGAGGATTATTTGGTCCTTGAAGAATTCTAACAGCATTCCAAGTTGTCGTTCCAGGCATTTTGTGTTCTCCATCAGAATGGCCATTCGCCTGTGAAATATTTTCATTTGGATCGACGGGTAGATAGTACTGGCGGGACTCTGACTTTTTTCCTAGGATTTTTTTTTCAAAATTTGTTAAGGTCGTCGCTTTACGACATAGATTTTTCATCGTTAACAACATAAAAAATGTCACCACTGAGTCACTTTTCGTGCGCGAAACAAATTCTAGGAATAAAGTATGAGTCCTGCCGCTTTCCAGCATGCTGGATCAATGTGACTTTTTTGAAAATTTGGTCGTTTTCAGGGCCTTCAAAGACTTTTAAAGTCTCTTGAATCTCAACAGCTGTTTCGATGTAAAGAGATCTTGTTGTTGTGCAGAACTTGACAATGTTTGATAGATTCACGCCATCTGGTAACTCGGTTTCAAGCAGTTCCCTCCATTTTCTCAACGCTTTAACTCATTTTAGACTATAATTTTGAGTGCCAGAGCTTAGAAAGTGAGAGATTTTTTACCGTTTGCGTTTTGTTGAATTTTTCTGCGTCGACCGAGCGGTGTTTCAGCAGTTTTCTTTCAGAGTTATTTATCATTGAACCAGATGACATTGATACGCTCTTCCTCCTTAGCGCAGTATCAATAAAGTCTGGTACCGACTTAAGAACCTTCCTGGTCATGGTAATGAAATGAAGCAACTGAGTCCACTTTCACAACTGAATTGGAGTCGTCGTAATCATTCGAGTCACAAAATGACAAATCAATTACATCTGTCCTGAAACAAATTTTAGAGACCCCCTTCAACCCACAATTGAGATTTTCTAGATTGAATAATGTAAAGGGTCTTAATAAGACCGTCTTATATCGATTTAAATATTCGATGTTGGTGACGTGTCGATGTGGCTTCAAAATTTACCTCATAGCTGGGATAAACCAACCAGTGAAAAATTCATTCATTGAAACCCAGTTTTCACAAACGTAATACAGGTCTAATTTTTCTTTTTCAGAAGACTTTTCTGGGTGGTTCAATTCAAGCAATGTTTGACAACGCCATTGTAAGCATCTGGAGCTTGACGACAGCTCACATTCGTATTTTGTAAGTTTTTCATCAATCTTTCACAGAGCTCATGAATGTTATGTCCGGTCATCTATGTCCCGTCCATATTACCGTAGTGTCCACGTTAATTATGCTAAGCTCGTTCCGTTCGAAAACTTAAATGGTCGGGTAACTTGAAAGCTTCTGAATTCTTCAAGCTAACATCTACAGGAGTTATTTCGGAAGAAGCTACAAAAAATAAAAAGTGTAATTTCATTTTCGAAATTTTCAAAATTCTAAACTGACTTAAACTCGGCCAAAAATTTAAAATTCTATTCCAAGAATAAACGAAAAAACTAACTGCAAAAAGAATTTAATATTCAAACTAAATAAATTAAACATTCATATTTCATCATTTTTGTATAAAGAACATTGTTTTATTATTCTGCAACATCTCCGAAATTACATGTTTCTTATACAGCACATGCCATTTACGCAAAACAATTTTAACTGAATTTCTGATGTCATCTGAGGTCAAATTTCATGATAAATTTCAGACTCCAAACATTCAGTCCTTTCTATTGGATAAGTAAGTTATCGGATATTTATAACGATTCAGTTAAGTAAGCATCGTAGTAGTCATTGTATATAACCATGAAAAGCAATAAATATCGTGTGAATTACAAAAATCAAAAATTGATTTTAGGCTGTCAGAAAAACATACCGTCCGTTGAGCACAAGTGAAATGGGTTAATCTTTCGCCGACTACTTTATATTAATGCATTTAACTTGTCATGACGGAGACATTATCTTGGATAGTTCGTTTCGTTTTCGACAGGTGGACGTGAAGAGTGGGTATTAAAAGAGTTTGAAAGAGCTCAAAGGTACACACAAATTATTTAATTCGTTGTTTCTGATATGATCACAACAAAGTTTTTACTTTTTGCAAATATTTTTCTTTCAATTTCTTGTCTGATGAAGGGTAAGTCACAAGCGCTGGACTGACTCTCATGACAATGAAGGGGGTCATATATTGGGGTGAAACACCTGACATTGAATTTACATACATGAATTTACATACAACTTTTTACTTTTTCTCGGAATGAAGTCTGCAACCAACCATAAATCAATCAAATTGAATTTAAATTAAGTGCTTTCATTTGACCATGACAATTTAACTGACATGAAACCAATGATGCTGAAACGAAATGTCGCCGATTTCACAAGAATTGATCCAGTTCTTATGGTTCGATATAAGAAAAATTTTATGTCACAATTCTCAAGAGCCATAGGCAATAGAAACTATCAATAATTCATCAATAAATATGATCAAAGTTGTCGGTATCATTTATTCGGTATATAGAGGAATCACACATTGGAGTGAACCACCCAGCCTTGAAGGTCACTCCAATGTGTAGAAGCTCAAGACCGGGTCGACCCCACTATAATTTATTTCTTACTTTCGTTTAATCATTTTTACGCGACAATTAGTTCCAGTAAGTTAACGTTTTACAAAACTTCAAATAATATTTTAAAAGATGAAGCTTTCTTTATCGCTGATAAGTCATCGGTTAAAGTTTTTCGCACTGACTAGCAAGAACTTTGCCAAGAAGTCAATATCTTGATATACGAATTACGTTATCAAAGATATGTTTTTGATATGGTATATTAACAGAATTTTTATTAAAATAAAATCGGCGATAAAAATTCCGATTTTGAAACATTATTTTTTTTCGTCGCAAACAATTTTATTTTTTTTAATATTTCCGGGGAAAGTTCCAGCTCGGGGAACTCTTCGAAAATGAAATTCCGAGAAACTGTGGAAAGATATAGTTATAGTCATGCACCAGTTCTTTTTGAAGAATGTTATAATAAATGCTCAAACATTGATATGCAGTTGCCGTACCCGCACGAATTTTCCGAAAATGTCATTAAATATCTAAAAGACTACATCGACAAGAATAATGAAAAAAACTTTTCGGGCGTAAAACACCAAAGGGACGCTACGGATTTTGGTAAAATAATAACTTTGCCTACACCATTGCAATACAGGTTTTGGGTCATAATTTGGCTCATAAAACACTTTCACCCTTATTGACAAATCCCGGTAACTATTTCCAAAATCGGGTTAGCACTCAGCGTGATTTCTCGAAATTATTTCCAGTCAAATTTCATGAGTCATTTTTTTTGGACTGGAAAAAATTTCAGGAAAACACCCTGTGTGCTCACCCGGAAACCGCTCAATAAGGGTTAATCTACGCCGAAAACAATCACTTTTTTGTGAAACCTATAGAAAAGTTATGAAAAAGAAGCTTGGCAATCAAAGGTAACAGCGAAATCTTACAATGAGTCAATTCCATGGCGCCGAACTTGGGGTCAATATGATCCAGTGCTGAATGATCTGATGTATTTTTCTATAAAAACGGTGATTTATCACGATTCAATATAAAATTAAACAAAAATTTTCAGAATATTTCTGAACAAAATAATGGACATAATATCGAAAAATTGATCAATTATCAAAACAATACCTACGTCACTGTAGGTTTGACTAGCTCAAATGAGTATGCAAGAAAGAGTTCAATCGTATTTTTCCAATGTTATTCATGAATCAAGTAACCTTAACTATTAAAATTTTCGAAATGAGCATAGTCAAAAGGAACACCCTTAATCAATATGAAAAAATAGGAAATTTTAGTTCATTTTGAAGGGATAAATAAGGGTGTTATGCCTGATTTTGAGCAAAAAAGTGACTTTTTGAAATCAGCGTAATCGAATTAGCCTAGAACACAATTTTGAGTCGAATCAGTGAAAGTTGAAAAAATTTGAAGTAACACCCTTAAGTCGATATCGTCACTCAAAAAAGGCTTCAAACCATTGCGGAAGAGCTTTATGATACATTACATGAATATGGATATGAATGTTGCAAAAAAGGGTTCTTTTTCTGTCAATCAGAGAATGGTTACAGATTTGCTTTAGGCGGGTTTTCAACCGATATTTAACCGATGTTTATCTTTATTCGCTTTTGTGCCAATTTCAGTCACATTGATTTGATTAACTTGAAAACCCTTGAAGGCCCAAAAGTATTACAATATGAACAGTTGCACAAAGACTGCCTCGAAAATAATGGTTATTTCGTTCCACCAATTTCCATCGATGAAATGGTCAAAGTTTTGATTGATTCCAAGAGAGATACTGGCCATTTCTGGTCTCCAGTGAGAAAAATAAATTCGACATTCTATAAATGCGGGACAATTGGTGGAAGTCATTTATTTGACTCTGCTTATAACCTTGGATTAGAGCTAAAACACTCTCAGTGGGAAGATTCATATTTGCCAGTTGGGTTTGGGATGGCCTTGAAAATGGTTTTGGAATCGCATCGATTTATTTTTACCTACGGTGTCCGAAAACAGAGTTCTCTAAAATTTGGTTGCGTGGGCTGGCAATCGGAAAATGGCACTCGGTTGCGGTTTTCGTTTTTTAGCGGATTTTGAAAAAAAGAAAAAATCGTCTGTTTAGTTTTTTTCACAACCGAACCGGTCTCCAAAATTGTAGGACTCGGTTTTGGGACACCGTTATTTTTTACAGTACATGTCAAAGCTATAAAGTTGAAATTCTTTCTAAAGAAGCTAACGAAAACTACCTCGATTATATATCTCGATTTCATAATTTTTTCAACATAAGTGGCGAAAAAATCACATACTCAGCTTGGAATCGACTTTCATAGCCTATAAGTCCTAGGCTAGGACCTAGGCTTCAATTATAGCCTTTAATCCTTATTGGTAACATGTTGGGACCATTGGGAGCGTTTTTTACGGAAACAAAATTAATTTAAAAATACGCGTCTGTCACGCTCGGTGAAGTTCCCAGTAAAATTTTTTTTAAATTTACACTGGTTTTTGTTTCCGCAAAACGCGGTGTCTGATATTCCAAAGTTTTGAATTTCATTTCCGTGGCTTGCCAATAAGGGGTAAAAAGGTAAATCAGACAAAAAGATTTCATTTAAGTACAGCATCAAAAATTCAATGAATTAACTGATCATTTCACTGGATGTTTATGTTCTGGGCAGAAGGTTGTTTTGACAAAATCGGGATACTATCTGATTGGTATAATCTGCCTTCTTTTTCTCTTAATTGCTTTAGCTATCACCTGTTTAGGTATTATATACCTGTTCTTTGGCCGAATATTTTGGCCGAGTAATTTGACCGTGTTTTTTGGCCGTGAAATCTCAACGAGCCGAATGTAGCTCACTGACAAATCGCGAGAAGGGGTGAAAACTCACTGACACATCAGCAAGATATGTTTATTATTTGCGTGAATCTAATAAATAATTTCTATTAAATAGTTTTGACTATTTGTGACTCAAAATAAGGTATCAAGCGTTCACTTTCAAATTGGAATTTTCAAGGTGGAATTTTAGAATGAGGTGCAAATGAGTGCGTTTTAATATTTAGGTTAGCCAGTTATCAAATGCAATAATTTCTTAAAATAGAATCGTTCAACGGAATAATCTAAATAGATTTGAGTATCTATTAAAAGCCCGCTTATCGTTTATTTTTCGTCGTTCGCTCTTCAAGGCTGTTAGTAGTACAAACCTGGTACTCGTCGACCACTTGATGTACGTCAGTTCGTTCAGTACAGTGGTAGTAAAGCAATAATTCTATTAGAACGAGTTAGGCCCTTCAGTGGACCAATCAAAATTGAGAACTGGGTTCGATCTAAATCGAATTTCTGCTTGCCCTGTAACTGAGAAATGCCTCGGGCATTTTGTTCCATCGATCTAAATTCTAGAGCGTGGCATTGACTTATTCAGCATTTGATATTTTAACAAAAACGTGATTTTAACCGGATTGAATTTCCTTTGAAAAAATTCAAATCCAAATTTCAGCTTTGAAAAGAGATTTTCGAAGAAATTTCAACGATAACACGACCCACGAAGCCCAAGAGAAACACATAATGAAATTAATGTGTCTGATTTTATCGAATATTATGCTGATAGAGGCATGCTTCTTCTCAAAGGAAAGGTTCTTTATAATTTAAAGTGGCCTGTTCATTGACAATGATCTTTATAAAAATACCCGTTCAAGTCGAATGTGACATTCGGAATGCACCTCCCTGATGGTCGTCGTCTCTTTACTACCGAATTCGGACCAAATAACCATTGGGAAGACGCCCTCTTTTAGTCGGAAGCTTTATATTCATGGAAGGTTGTATACCGGCTGAGCAGAGTGTTAGATGTGAGTGATAACGCAAATATATAATCCGCATTTTCGAGACTGTTTGGTAGAAAGCACTCTAATCTCGTACTTCGCATTGCGATTTTTTTCAAAACGTGAATGATTTTGGTCATGTTTTCATAGAGATAAGCGTCAACTTCGAATAAAATA
>SCLD01048581.1:0-16512 GCA_004367895.1 Oikopleura longicauda | reverse complement strand
GCAGAATGAGAAATGACCTTTGGTTAGTACAGATGTTGCCATTCAAAATACCGCCTTCTTTACCGCGATTCACTCTGGTTAACGAAACGGTCATTCTCCATTCTGATAAAAAATGGATATCTGGCATTGATAAGATCTTTGTTAATAAACATGTGGTTTGGATTTTTTCCGTTTGTGTCTAACTGACTTTTGTAAGTCTTGCAAAATGCGTTAGGTTTATAATTTTTATTTTCTACGAATGACTCATACCAATTACCTAATCGATTTGTAAACGAGAATTTTATCTTGGGATCAGTCGGCGCGCACAGCATGCCAATAACGCGGTATTTATCTTATTGATAGGTTGTTACGGTTTCAAAAAAAAAATTGTATGGCGAGGATAAAACATATAAACCGAGGTTTGATTTTTTTTTTCGATTTGCCGTTCATGAGCGTTCAGGTAAACGAAATGAGTACGTTCCTATACGGCGAAGAGTAACGGGGCCCTTCGGTCGTGGGAATAGACTAATGTGAATTATCGTGTAAGGAACCTGACATGTATTGTCTTATTTTAACTGTCCCAACTACCCTTAACCGTGATGCCGATTGAATCGGTGTGGCGCTCAACTACCCTTAAACTCGTAAGCACTAGTATTATTTACCATCTTGTACAGTTAATCATCTAGCTTCATGAAAATTCCTGTTCGCACATGAATATCCTGGAACCACTTCACATTTGAAATTATTGTCTTACGCCTAAAAAACTGGCTAAAAATTTCAATAATGATATTTAAAGGGATCAAGGTCACGATCGAAAATTCATTTTAAAAGTGATAGGATAGGTAGAATATTTTAGAGATTAATTTCGTGGGAATAACTGTAGGTTATAAAAACATGTCAGTAAGATGACATTTTCATGACAAATCACATTTAGTCAACATTCTAAGTTAACTGACGTTCGACTTTTTTGTCAAATTTTACAATCACGTGACGCACCCGCAGACACACGAAATTCACCACAACTAAATTTAACGAAATTTTGACGCTCAGTTTCAATGCGATTATTGCATTTAGGAATTTAGGATGGGGGTGAATTCTAAGAAATAGGATTTGAATTTGAGCGTTTTGAAGGTAATATCAAATTGGGGTAATGATCCAATTATCGTCTGTTTCACAATTCTCATTGAGTAAATAAGAATGAAGTACAGTAAGACTCATCAGCTGAAAAGTGATGTTCGAAATTCTGAATGTGAGCAAAAAAATCTATGGTGTGAGACTAAAGGGGTAGATTTTAGGGCTGTTTCTAGGATTGTTGAAACGATGCAAAACAAATTGAGCTGATGTCTTTAATTTGGCGATTTAACTGTGATATATATTTCATGGTCGATATTGGTAATAAAATGAATCTAGGTTGATCCACCGAATACTATTTAAATACTTTATATCCATGAAATTGACTTTAGTTTGGTCCTTGCCTGTGATTGGTCCCGGGGGTGCATCACCCTGCGTGGGTTCACTTTTTCGACTTGTAACCAGACTCGAAATTGACTAGAGAGAAAAATACAATACGAAATTAAAAATATAAAAATATAAATATAATGTACTAGATAACTAGACTTACAATACTACTATCAACCTCACAGAGTTTAAACCACGTGATTCAGAAGGGAGTTCGGCGGACAGGACCAGGGTGAGATGGACCCGAAGAAGAAGCAAAAGACCAGGAATCAGTTACCACACTAACCGTACAGTATTCATATGCCTGCATCTATCTTGTATACGAAATTGGTTGAAATGATTTTTGACTCACAGTATGATACCATACTTATTGTAATATTTGATACATGTAACATGTGGACCATGTATTACATTGGACATGTACCAATTGGTAACATTTTACACTTATAACAGAATTTTGTAACTCAAATGAAGACGCTTCAAGCCAAATATTTCAAAGGGAAATGATAAACAGAAGGATGATCTGAAGCCAATCGTACAAGAGAAAAAGAAAGTTGAAGCCAAGAAACCAAAGAAGGAAGAAAAAGCAAAACCAAAATTCGAAAAGAAATATGTTCAGACAAAGGGCTTCTTTGGATCAGAAAATGTGGACAAGGTTACCCGTGGTGGTAATAGCGGTGGATGGGGCGAATCTTCTGGTGGTGGTGGTGGTAGCGGACAAATGAGAAGGCCACAGGTGAAAATGCAAAAACCAAGCACTAAAGAAGAAGTATTAGTTGAAGCTAAAGAAACTGAACGAATATTAGATGAACTTGGAGAAAGTTTTGTTGAAGCAGATCATCAATTATTATCACATCCAGACCTTATGTAAGAACAATACCGAAAGTGTACTGGTGTAGTAACTCAATATTTAGGCCAGTAAAAGTTGGTGAAACGACCCGTGATATACATGAAATCAGAAGAAAGATTGACCAGGTCGATGACGACGATTTTATTTCCGCTTTGAGGAGTGGCCATTCAGATCGGGTCTTTCTTCTACAGATGAGGTAATGCATCTCGTCCATCCACTAGGTGGCGCTTGAAAGACCGAAATCATGAAAGTCTGAATGTTTTTTTTCAGTGACCTTCCAATAGTTCCAGAAGGCGCAGGAATGGACGATGAATATGATCCAAATGAAGAACTTCTAATTGGACGTATTGACTTGAATGGAACTCTTCAAACTAGCCATGATATAAATCTCAAAATTGAAAGTGGAACGACCTCTGACTTTCAGCAGGAATTAGTAAGATTGACGTCATCATCTATACAATCGGTTGGAGAAGTAACATCAAAACTTATTCTTAGGCCGGACATTGAACAGTTATTATCTGCTGAGGGTCTCACGTGACCAAAAATCAGTCATTCATGTATTTTCATTTAGAATGGCAGAAAATGAACGGGATGAAAATACAGTCAATGATATCAGGGATTCGGACAATGACCAAGAACTCCTTATCGAGGCCAGTCGGGACACTTCCCATGCCACGACGAATCTAGAAACACTCATGCACTTATTCAAGGTAAGTAAAGGTACAATTTGTACCAAGTGCGATATATTGAACTCGATGAAAATTCTCATAAAAGTGATGTTAGAACTCGAGTGCCTCACAATGTTATCAGATATAGTCTGGAACACTCGAACTCTAACATCAAAATTTGAGATTTCAATATAGATTTGGTTTTATATAAAATGTTCAGGGTAATGTAGGGACTGGACTTTTATCTTTGCCTTTGGCAATCTATCACGGTGGTTGGATACTTGGACCCATTATGCTTGTATTCATTTCAATGATGGCTGTGCATTGTATGCATTTATTGGTTGGATCAGCCCGTCATCTCTGTAAAAGACAAAACAAGTCGACATTAGATTATGGAGAAGTTGCCACAGCTGTTCTAGACGAATATGGACCGGCCTGTTTGAGGAATAGATCGTACATAGGAACAGTTCCGAGTGTTTGACCAATATTGTATTGATAATACACCTTGAGCAGTGTGTTATTGCAACTTATTGCTTGATCAAATTCAGTCCACAATTTTAATGATCAAAATAATTCCATACAAAACTGGCCAAAGGTTCAAAAATAGTGAATCTATTCATTCTCTTTACTCAGTTTGGTTTTTGTTGTTGCTATTTCGTGTTTATGTCAGCAAATATTCGTCAAGTAATATATGAATACTCTCCTGATGGTTCAAAATTCAAAGAGCTTTTACAAAACGAAGATGATGCCAATAGAGTTATTATGGCAATTTTGGCGGTTCCGATTTGCCTCATCTGCTCTGTTCGTAATCTAGGTAAGTTTATCGGTTTTGTGTCATGACTCATGAGATCATTTTAAATTTAGATCACTTGGCACCCTTTTCCGCAATTGCAAATGTGTTCACAGCAGTGTCAGTCGCGATCATATTCTCATATCTGGTGCCAAACCTTCAGAATCCAGTGGAAGAGAACTTTCCAAGAGTTCAAAACTTTGAAAAATTTGCCCTTTTCTTTGGGACGGCAATTTTCTCATTTGAGGGTATCTCAGTTGTCTTGCCATTGGAGAACAACGCTGCAGAACGTGATGACTTTCCCAAGGTATGGACGGTCTCATTGACTAATCTAATATTTTATCAGGTATTGAATATTGGTATGGTTCTGGTCACAGTTCTTTATTTGTCAATGGGTGTATTGGGCTATTTGACCTTTGGGGATGGTATTTGTGGTTCAGTGACATTGAATTTGCCTGAGGAGGCGCTTTACGCATCTGTGAAAATTCTTTATACTTGTGTGATTTTTGTGTCTTTTGCTATTCAGTTCTATGTTCCAATAACATTCTTATGGCCACCATTGAAGGAAAAATATCTCATGGGAGCATCAGGTAAAACCCTTTCCATGATAACTTATCATTGATAAGGGTAGTCAACTAACGATTTACATATTTAGCTCGAAAGATATTGATATGGGAACTATTATTTCGATACGCCCTGGTCATGGTGGTGTGTGCTTTGGCGATTGCAATACCAGATTTGGGCGATATAATATCTCTCATTGGTGCCATGGCATCATCAATGCTGGCTTTGATCTTGCCGCCCCTGATTGATCAACTTATTTTGAACAATTCATCATCACCGAAATTATTCATATTGAAATGTATAAAGAATGGAGGTAAAGTTTCCAGCTTTATTGCAACCATTCAAAGTTAACCTTTTTAGTGATTGTGACTTTTGGTATAATGGGAATGATAGTTGGGACATACGTTTCGATAGATCAATTGGTGACAGATCTATCGGGCGGTGGAAACGATACTTGTGTTCCCGCAAATTCGACTGGACTTCATTCTGTTTGGTACCCACCTAAATTGGTCTGAAACAAAAACTTCAAAAGATTCTAGACTAAAAAAAGAAAATTCAAAATTTTTCGCCTCAAATTTCTGATAGATTATAGAGATGCCCAGATGTTCTTCCTATCTTTTACAATTGTGCCTGAGTCATCTGATATGACTCATAATGATGACGTCATACCTCATTGCTTTATGTGCGAAAATTCGATTCTTCATTTTCCTGCAAAAGTTCATTGTGCACTTCTTTCAATATTCAATGATTATTCATAATCAATAACCATATTTTGTTTTAGAATGGAGGAAACACTTGAAGTCGAGGGACGATATTATCTGGAAGAAGTAAGTCTGACAGACACTGCATCATCAAAAGGAACCATCTCTCCACTTCCAATACAGATCAAGCCACCAGGCGAATATGCACCAGATGGTATGTCACACTTCCGGTTTACATTCGGTTTTTATACTTTTCTTAGATTTGGAACATATTCAACGGCTTGTTGATGAGAAACAACTGGACGAAAAATTGAAAGAATTTCGAACTCATGAGAGTGAAGATAAAATTAAATTGGAGGATTTTGGACCGATGCCGGAGATGATTGATGATTTTATTCGAAATTATTTTAGAAATATGGGACTCAATAAGACGCTTGCCACGGTAATATCACTCTCTAATTTGTTAGTTTGAAAATAAAATTATTTTTAGTTCCAATCTGAATGGTTTGAATTCGAACACAAAGGATTCACAAATGGTAAAGTTATAAAAGTGCCATCAGTATATCTAGAAAATCAAGAAATAACAAAAGAATTAAAAAGACAAAAACATGAACTTGAACTGAAGATAAAAAGTCTAAATAAGATAAGGTACTATTTCTTTACTTTCTTGCATTTTTTGTTGACTATAAACTTTATAGTCTATAAAGTGTCCCAAATTCATACATTTTTTAGGGACGAATATTCGAAATTGAAAAAAGAACGAGATTATCACAAAATGCATCATCTACGTTTGGAACAGGAAAAAGCGAAACTTATTTCGAATTTGAAATGGACAAAGAATCATTATCAGTCTTATCCACCTGCCTTGGAGTAAGTCAAAAATTAATATGAGTCATATCATATGACCGATTTCTATCCGTAAAGTGTTGATTTAGGCTAAAACTTTTAGTCCACTTATAACAAAAATATTTAGAGAACTCCGTCAAAAGTACGAAACGGCTCTCAAAGAAAAAATGTTGATAAAACTAGAACGAGACCGGGCTGTTGGTTTGCTTGCTTCAATGCCAGCTCAGTCAGATCAAGCAGCAGACACCGCCGACAAAGCAAACCAATCGGCAACCCAATCTGGTTATCGATCCGATCGTACTGGAAATAAAAAGGGTCCAACACAAACCAAATTACAGCAAGCTCGTGAATTATCGAAATCTGAAGATGTTGGTGAGACCAAAAAATCAAATGATCGTGCTGATACTGCTTGGCCAGCTGATACAAGAGAGAATCCGGGTCTTGACACCTCGAAAAAGATTACTCATCAGCTTCGAAATGAAAATGGATTTTGGGCTCATGATATGCCAATTTCAAGCATTGATTTTCATCCATCTAAACATCTCGTTGCAACAGCCAGTGATGATAGAACATGGCAAATAATGAATACGACAGAAGGCGAAGTCCAAATCAGTGGTGCTGGCCATACTGATTGGTTATCTTGTGTCAAATTTTCGCCGTCTGGTGATCACGTGGCTACTACTGGTGGCGATAGATCTGTTAGAATTTGGAACGAGGCTGATTGTGTTAAAATATTTGACGAACATACACAGGCTACATGGGGCGTTTCATGGCACACATCAGGTTCATTTCTTGCTTCATGTTCAAAGGATACAACATCCAAGATTTGGGATCTAGGCTCTGATAGGTGCAGAAATACTCTCAGAGGTCATACCAATTCTGTTATGTCCATTGAATTCATTTACGGTTCAACAACGCTCCTGACAGCCTCATCGGATAAAACATTGAAACTTTGGGATGCACGTACTGGTTTATGTCATCATACGTTTGACTCCCATCAGGTAAATGACAATGTATTGTTGACTATGGAGATAATGAATTATTTAGTTCCCATTGAATCATGCCAATTTCACCAATTCGGGCAGTCTGATAGCCTCAGTAGATTCAAATGGAAGTGTCAAATTCTGGGATGTTCGAGTTGGAAAAGTTTTTGATGAAGTATTCCTCGAATCAGGAATCGGTCACAAAACATCTAAAAGCTTGATTATGTAATATCGTGGATATTATATGTTCAATTTATAGCGATAACTGACCCCTAAAAAGATTCCCAAGTTGTCAAATTTGATAGATCTGACTCCATTTGTGCCGTTGGTTGTGGAAATGGATCGATTGAAATCATCGAACTGAATTCTGAAATGAAAAGATATCAACTGCGTGGCCATAATCTAGCAGTGAACGGTCTCCAGTTTGATCCAAGCACTAATATTCTCGCTAGTGCTTCAAACGATGGAACTGTCAAACTCTGGAGCTAAAAATTTCTAAATTTCCTATTTATCTATATTTTTATAAAAAAGATATTTTTGTACACAAAAAATTTAAACACGCCATCACTTTTAGAATGGCCGCAGTAGAATTACAAAAACAATGGGCCGAGCTAGAACCTAATAAGGGTTTCAGCTTTGAAAACTTTGAAAGAAATGCAAAACTTATAAAAAATAAGGTAACTAGTCTCATTTTAGGACATATAATTTGGGAATTTTCGAGACTATCAACTATCATTTAGGAAATTCCACAACCAAAACTTCAAAAAACTGGTACTACATTAGCTGGATGTACATTTGAAGGTGGTGTTGTAATGGGCGCTGATACAAGAGCAACTTCTGGCGACACCATTGCTGAAAAAAGATGTTTCAAAGTTCATAGAATTACAGTGAGTATTTTACGATCAGTATTTTTACGATCATTTTATTACAAAGAATGGGGAATGATTTTTTGAAACAATGAATATCCTAAATTTATTTTTAGGATAATATTTATTGTTGCGGATCTGGTACATCTGCTGATTGTGATCAAGTCACAACAATGACATCACACAATATGGAGTTACATGCATTGAATACTGGTCGCACACCACGTGTTCAAACTGCTTGTCGACAGCTTTCACAACATTTATTCCGATACCAGGTATTTTTCATACAATATGAATCGTATATTGATATTAAATAAAGGGACATGTTTCTGCTGGTCTTATTTTGGGCGGAATTGACCCAGCTGGTTCTCACGTGATTCAAATTCATCCATATGGTTCAACCGCTAATCTTCCTTATACAACAATGGGTTCTGGTTCCCTCGCCGCCATGTCAGTTCTCGAAGACTCATGGCAACCTGGAATGAACGAAGAACAAGTGAGTCATCACTTATGAATCATTAATGTTTCTATATCAAATGTTTAGGCAAAAAAATGTGTCCGTGATGCTATCGCATCTGGTATTCTTTCTGATGGATATTCTGGATCTCAAGTTGATTTGGTTGTTATTACAAAAGATAAAACTGATTACCTCAGAGGATATGAAGTTATTTGTGACAAGGCTGAAAGAATTGGAAAATATGCATTCAAGCCTGGTACCACACCTGTTGTTCATCAAAAGGTATTCACAAAACAAAAACAAAGATTATAATATAAATTATTTATTAGGTCGAAATCACTGCTGAAGTCGTTGACGAAGTTGTTGAAACGATGGAATCATAATTTTCCGGAAAACATCCACGTTTTGTGGCGAAAATATCCACTTTGGGTGATTTCGTGCAATAGAAAAATCTTCATGAACCTCTTATTATGCCCTCTTTATAGGATTGACTGAAAAATGCCAGATTACATGTATTTCAAATATTAAATATAACATTTTTAGAATGATTTCTGAGACATATCCAATCGACAATCGGGGTGGAGATCGAAATAATCTTCATGTGAAAGACCAGGGAATGTCCCAACCGCCTCATAATACGTATACACATACGCCGGGAATGCCCCATACACCAGGAATGATTTAGATATTCTAGAATACCATAAATTGGGTCGGTCCTCAGCTAACAAAAACTTGAAGCTATAATGAGTGGTTGATGCTCTTACGTAAATCATTCGGTCTAAAACAAACTAAGGAATCTCATACGTGAATGGTGTTGGATATTTGGATGTCGGAACTGCTCCTGCAACAGTAATATCCCGATTCAATGATTTTCTTCGTGGATTTGCATCTCTTTCACACAGCTTGAGCCATTTATTAGGTGCATATAAAATATTTTCATCCTTATTTATGATTTAAATGGTAATTTTAGCTCGAGAATCTCATTTGATTAGAAAATATCGATTTCAATCTCCTGCCAACTCAAGATGGTTACTTCCGTTAACACCTAGGGACGCGTCCGGAATGAATAATGAACTCACGGATGCTGTTAGGAGGCTGGACAGTCTTGTTGTAAGGTATGTTCTTGAATGTTTGAAAAGTCCTGTTTATAACGGACACTTTTAGGCAACGGTTAGACTCGAGGGCTGCGGCATTAGAAGAGCTCCTATTGGGCGATGTGGGTAACCCACCGGAAGTTTTATCAAATTCAATTCAAGATACAATGAAATATGACCAACCATCGACGAATGATATCACCCTGTGAGTATAAAGCTATGTTCACTGGATATCACGCTGAGATCAATTGATCACCATAAAATAACACTTCGCTTATAGTGACTCGCATAGATTGCATGGAGGAATACCCGTCAATATCACTCAAGTTCCTCAATCCAATCACAATGGGTAAATTTAACCTCAAAACTAACTTATAATATAAGTTCTAAGTAATGTCATTTTGAGACACATTAATGTCAAAAATGGCATAACTAAAAAGGATAATTTGAGCTAGCAAATCATTCTTTTCAATGTGGTGAAATCGAGATTTTTTCGTTTCATTCTTTTCAACATTCTCTTGCAACATGAGTTGTGCTTGATTTGAATATTCGAAATGCTCATGTATGACACCACGTGGCTAAACTCTCTATAGATCTATGGCGTTCAGGAGTCAATCGGTGGTAGAGGAACCTCGTATGGTGGAACTACCATACTCTACGACTCCCGACAGGTTAAATATAATTGGTCAAACATCCTCAAACCAAAATAGGATTCATCCATCTGAAATTCGAACACAAGTAGTTACATCTTCTGGTCAACCAATCAGGAACGGCCTAGCAATCACCATTCTTTTGCACCAGAAAATTCGAACAAATCATTGTGTGTTTTAATCCGATCGAAAGTATTGTTGAGAATCCAGTGAAAATACCGGTTGTATCTGGTAAAAAGAAAAAATTTGCATGTCACATTTGCGGAAAAGAATATAATACCAAACAGTATGTCAAACAGCATGTCAAATCGATTCACAAGCAAGCAGATGGAAAACAACCCATTGTAGCAATAGATCCGAATACTCAAACAACAAAGGGATGGTTTTGTTATACCTCACAGCAAAGCCCGAACTTACGATTTCATTTTTAAAGTGGGGTGCGTGTACCCGATGGTTGTCGTCGTCTTTATACAGCCCCATGCGGAATTCGGACCATCGGGAATAGGCCCCCTCTAAATCAATCGGTTCCGAGTCGGAGCTTCCGATTGTGGATTTCGATTTCGAAACCAATAAAAAGCTTGCAAACAACTTTAATGGCCAAGTTGGTAACGGGCAAGATACACAGTTCATTCAAAAACGATTCATTTGTCACGCCGATGGCTGTGGAATGAAATTCGCTTCATCTGTTCTACTCCAAAAACATCAAAGAAATGTTCATGGAATGCCGATGAGCATTAGTAATAATAATCATAATCAACATTCAATGAGTCTACAGGTAACTTTATCATTTTTTTCTTTGATTTTAAACACTTTTGTAGAATTCCGTTCAGTCGCAACCCGGTAGAATGGTACAAACGAACCGTCAGACGGGAGCCAATGGAAATCCAATAAATTCACAAACGGGTGAAGAAGTTAATATGGTTGAATGTGACATTTGTGGCAAGAATGTTCGAGAACAATCACTTCCAGCTCACAAGAAACGTCACGAATTAGCTGAAAAGCGACCATTCAAATGTGATATTTGTGGCAAGGTGAGAAACTGATTTTTTTCGACAAAAATTCACATTTTTTCCAGGGATTCATGAGAACAGTTACGCTGAGAGACCATATGAATACTCACAATGGAGTCAAGCCTCATAAATGTCGTGTCTGTGGTCGTGGCTGGGCCAGTAGGTAAGTCAAATATATCATATATACCTCCTATGCGTTCCCAGTGTTATTTCTATAATTCAGGCCTAATATGTTGAAACATGTTCGTGAGAAACATCCTGAAGCTCGCATTCCAATGGTTGATGGTGGTGGAAATGGCGGAGGTGGCCGCGAGATGGTGTCTGGAAACGGACGTGTTCTGGCCATCGAACAGACGGATAAAGACGATATTGATGTAAAGACCGATGGACGTCAACAAGCCATTGAATATACAGACCATCATACGATTAGCGAAGTGAGGGTTAGTCATCCAATGGTAAGTAGAGTTTTCTAAACATTCCTGTAACATATCCCGGAATGGAGCCTACGAATAATTACCTGAAACCTCTTGACCGATTTGAATTCCCCGCGAACAAATAATTTTAAGAATATACAGGTGACACAAGCATCCGGTTTGACAACAATTCATCAAGGTCAAGGGTCACAATCAGCTGATATTCAATCGATCTTACAAAATCGCAGCATGAACAATGAATCATTTTCATCGCGACCGCCACAACATTCGCAACATCTTCCGATGAGACTAACAACAAATACAATCGTGACGCAACCGTCTATTGGTACGATCCCAATGGATCATAGCTAGAATGAAAAGCCCCTGGCCAACAGCTGATTTCTAGCAGTTTTTTAACAAAGACCGGACGGACAGCGCCGGAAGTTTTACTTGGTGGACCTATTATAACCGAAATGTTTACCGGTTTTTCTCGTCGGTATTTTCGGAACCCAAAGAGATTTTTGTAAATATCCTGACTACTGCCTAATCCTTTGACTCATCTTTTGCCATTCTCTCTTTCCGTTCATCCTCTGTTGCGTTATTCTATTACGTAATAAGAATAAAATTCGGACACCTGACCAAAGCTTAAATTGGGTGTGTCACACTGTAACTTGACATAAGAATGCGTGGTGCCAACCCTTTTCCCTCCTGGAACTCTTAGTCTGAGAGACATTTTAGTTCATCCCTCTGTGCCTATTTCAAGACTGTAAATGAGAACTGACCTTTTGAATAAATCCAGCTTCCTATCAACAATTGCGTTTTAAATTTGAGTCATTTTATTTAGTCATGGAATCCGCACAAAATGAACTTGTATGTACAGTCAGCGATGTATTAAGGTCGGTGGCAGTACCCATGAGAATCCAAGGTTTAAGGTGAGTTTCCTTTGTAATGAGACAAAGCCTTTTCAAAGAGTTAAACAATTTAAATAAAAGAATAAATACTCAGAGCGTAGCTGACGGTAAATATTTGAAAAATGTCTAACTTTACAAAATATTTTTTGTGAGTTAGTGAGATATTTTTTCAGTCAGTTTGAACTCAATACTTTTATATAATAATTTTTACCCAGGAGGGATAGGATATCAGGAATGAATGGGGTAGTCGCGGAAGTTTTTATGACTCACTCAAATATTCACAGTACTTGTATTTATTACTAATTCTCCACGTCATGTCAGAATAATTAAATGGCCCATGAAATGAATATGCTATGATGATTTCAACCGTGAAAACGTTTATTCTATTTCATATTTATTTTCGATTAAAACTATTTGGGGCTTTAAAAAAAAAGAATAAAATAATAGGTCAGTAAGTGAGTACATTTATAAACATCCGTTTCTTGACGACGTGTTAAAATAAATATCCCGAGAAAAAACCTTTTTATACGGAAGAGAAATTTTACTTTGGGTTTGAATTCATACTTTTTATATCGTTCAGGTCAACCTGGAACTAGATTCAAGTACAAAATAAACTGTTTATTCATGAGTAGGATCTTAGGATAAATAGGAATAAGTAGAATTTTTTTGAAATCCAATTAATTAGACTTATGTTTTGCTCGATTGACTTTTAGAAAGACGACTTACACGTGCCTAAAGATATTTTCTTTATCGTTAATCTGCTAGATTCACGTGACTTTGACCGCTGAGCCTTTGAGAATGGTTACCAAGGGCTTGAATCCGTATCTAGGACTTTTAAATGTAAAAAAGCATTTGAATACTTTTGTTGTGAGCCACCGAAATATGTTGCGGGAAATAAAATGATAGATATGACGTAATAAATCCATTTTAAATTCCTTTGGGATTTGAAATTCAGTGACCTCTTTAGGAGCTTATTATTGACAGAGAAAGCTTTTATTAGGAAGGGAACATATTTTTAATGATAAAATAGTTTCTAGACTGTAGTATTTATAAAGGAAATCCTTAAAGTGCAATTCAGAGATTTGGTTGGTTAATGTCGGTGTGCAATTAGTGCAAATTAAAGGTTTATGAATAATGACTACTACCTGAAGCAACGAAAATAGAGAAAAAGAAAAGAAAATGGAGATTAAAACTGAAGAGGTATTTCACAATGGTGATGCCCCTTTTAACAGAATACACGCTGCTGTTGGTGTTTATCAGAATATAGGTTTGGGTCAACAAGAGAGGCGAATCGGAATTCACGAGATTTAAAAATTATAATCGAAATAATGTGGACCCAATTCAAAGTATATATTTATGGTGGTGAATGTGCCTCAAGTAGTCGCGCTTACAATGATCTCTGGTCATATCGTCCAGATTTAGGTGAATGGGAAAAACATGATATTGTGTCCAGCGGTGGTATTCGACCTGACGATCGTCCTGGGAAACTGATTGGAGCTAAATTCGTCGCAGTGAGAACTGGATTATATTTATTTGGTGGCTGTATTTTTGATTCTACTGAGTGTTCAATATGGTTTCTCAATACAGAAACATTTCAATTTTATAAAATTCGAACTTTTGGTTCTGACCAGCCATCGAATCTACTTCACGCGTCTCTTATTTGGCACAATCATAACGACGAAGATTACCTTTACCTGTTTGGTGGTTTCAAACATTTGCTCGGACCACAAGATTCTTTTTATCGACTTCAGGTAGTTTGAAACTTCATTTAATAAAAAAAAACGTTTTTTAAAGTTTGACGCGGCTCATATTGAGGTTCATAAATGTCCGATACAACTTGTATCAGCTAGTAGTGAGTAGTTATGTCACGCTGTTATATAGCCTTAGGCAAATCTATTTAATAATGTTAATAGATTTTGCAAACATTCAGTTTTTCTATTGAATATTTTTGAGTATGCAGACGTTCTCCACGTGATCAAAAAACTTTTGTCTGAATTTCAAATTGCAACACGTGCACACTCTCATCTCCAACACTGACATAATAGGCAGGACAATCATCGATTTTTCTACACTTCTCGTGCGTCCATTAATAAGGTGCGGGAAATCCTAAAATTGTCCTACCTTTTTGAATCATAAATTATAATCGTAGGTTCAAGATTTCGTAATGGTAACTTTCAGATTGAAAATAATCGATGGCAAAAGCTTCCATCTGGTCCATCAGCTCGATACAAGGCACCAATGGCAGCTTATCAACGGCACATTCTAGTAGTCGGAGGAATTACAAACGAGACGGAAAAATCCGACATTTGGGGTTTTCATCTTGACTTGAATCAGTGGCTCCCATGGGTCAGGAACATTCCGAGACAAATAAATGGGTTTGGATTCGTCAAAAATGATGTATTTTATTGTGTTGGAGAAGCAAGGAAATCAAGTTATGTTATGATTTATGGCTACGATCTAGTCGAGAGAAAATTACATAATTTTTATCATAAACTTCCCGTGAGTAAAACCATTAAAAAAACCACAAAAATTTACTTCAGTTTAGGAAAATGTTGGATTTGAAACGGTCTCTATTGGTCGACGTTTGATTAAAACGAAGCGTGTTCGATCAGCACCAAATTTGACTCGAGCTCGAAATCAAAAAATCGCCCCTGCATATGTAAATGAGTCTTATCGCATATCAAAAGAAATTTCCGAATTAACCAGTTGTGGTGTTTCACTAAACGATGTCAGAACGCAACTAGAAGATTTGAATTCTGCTCGATACGATGCCGAAAAGGGACGAATTACTTTCGGAACTGATAAACAGCCTCAAACGCCATCAAGTGGTTACAAATCGGCTTGTGCATCTAGTGGTCATTTGTCACCAGCATCAAATTATTCTGGGCCCCAATTCGATGAAACCAGGTTTGATTGTGGTGACTTTTCTCGTGAAAAAACTGCATATCGAAGCACTAGAAGTGATGTGTCACGAATCACCTCCGATGATGACTCATCGGACAATATGTCTGAGACGCATTCAAAAACTCCAATTCAATTCTATTCTCCCTTTTCTGTCGAGCCATGTTTGCTAGTCCTTGGTGGAAAACCAAAGAAACCAGTGTTCAAACGAGAAAATCTCAAACTTTTCAAAATTGATTTATGAGTCATAAATCCGTGGCCTACCTATCAAACTCTTTCATACTGTAAAAATCTGTATAAAACGTATTTATTAAATCCTAAACATTCTTAATAAGTCAATTTTATGAGCTGTGTGATTCAGAGATGAGCGGCATTGCCCTTACAAGATTATCCGAAGAGCGCAAAGCTTGGCGTCGGGATCATCCATACGGGTTTGTAGCAAAGCCTGTTAAAAACTCCGATGGTACAATGAATTTGATGATGTGGGAATGTGCGATTCCTGGAAAGAAAAATTCCTCTTGGGAAGGCGGTTTATACAAACTAAAAGTGATATTCAAGGTGGGTTTTTTAGGGTGTGCAGACTTTAAATATTTTAAAATACCATAATTAGGACGATTACCCTTCATCGCCACCAAAATGCAAATTTGATCCACCTTTATTTCATCCAAATGTCTACCCATCCGGTACTGTCTGTCTTTCTATATTGGACGAGGACAAAGATTGGCGGCCTGCAATTACTATTAAACAAGGTATGAGTCACACCATATGACTTTTTGTCCCCCAGCCATTTATCGACTCTTACAACGAAATATTTCATCAGACAATTTGACGCTTCATTGAACTTTTCCGTTCTATAATGAATTCTAGATTTATCATTATTCTCCCACCGACAAAAAAATAAACACTCGAAAATGTGTTCGAAAAAGAAAAAAATACCACAAGTATATTCAAGACCGTAAGTAAAGTGAGATTGTCAAGCAGGAATCAAATCACTTATTACCCAATACTAAAGCCCCATGCTCTATTTCGAGTGTCTTTTTGCCCGATTCCCGCACGCTGTGCTAGAGAGCACTCAACACCTCAAACCGAGCCTGGGACTTTATTAGGTCAAAGATTGACTTTTGCTGTCATATTTTCGACTCACGTTTCCGACCTCAAACTGGAAGTGGGCCATCGAAAAGTATCCGATTGGAAAGTTGAAATTATTTTTTATTTTAAATCTTTGAATGGCTTTTTGATGAATATTTGCGTAGTAATTCGATAAATGAAAATGGCGGGGTTTTTAGTTTCGCTGACCCTGTTTTATTGAGTTTTTTAGTTTTGTTGGGTATTCAAGACTTAATGAATGAACCAAATATTCATGACCCAGCT
>SCLD01048474.1:0-40231 GCA_004367895.1 Oikopleura longicauda | reverse complement strand
TGTTCATTTATCGGCCCAATGGGTCAATTGGTTGCCATGACAGGATCGCTGCATTTGACAAACTTCGGTATGTAGCAAAAAATAATCTTTAAAAAAAAACTCGAATTCTATTTCAGCACTGGCACTGTACAACATCAAAAAGTACACTCATGCAATTGATGGCAAGGACGCGAAACTGGCAAACAAGTGGGATTGGAAATACGTATAAGCATTTATGTTGATCATTAAATTCATTGCCTAAATTAGAAATAAAATGTGACTGTCAACCATTATGTCAAATTTTTGTTCATTTTTTATGTTCAGTCAAGTATAGTTTGTTGAATGATAAGGTTCAAATTCATGTTCATTATCGGTCAGTATGCGGACGTTTTCTCGTTGTATCTCCCGATTTGTTGCGACGTATAACGCTTTTGCCATAATTCCATATCTTGTTTTCCATTTCATCTTCGGTTTCATCAGGTACAGTATTCTCCTTGATTGGTTTCCCGATTATGATTTCAATCAGCGGTTTGTGGGTGCTGTCGAAGCAGTCAATTTTACCCAAATGGACCCCAAGTTGCTCTTTGGTTAGCTGTTTCATTTTTACTTTTTCAAACCACGAGTCAGGATTATCAAATGTTGAAAGCGTCATGCAAATGAACAGATTTGTACCAAGCCCACCATCATGCTTGTAAATCAAATCATACGTCATTTTGGAGGCAAGTTCCTTTTCAAAGCTTGATACAACTGTCTTGCCTTCATAGTGTAAGAACTTCAGCAACATAAGTATTGACATCAAGCTGAGGTCGTTTATACTCTTCAATATCGAGTAGCAGTAGTCCAAGTAGATTTTAATTGTTGCCTTGTCATAAGCTGAGTAATCAAATACATATGAATTATTCAATTTGTCAAAACCCGAGATCTTTTCGCTGAAGAATGTAGACTTGACCGTCAATACTGAGGCATTGCATTTGCGTTCACCGTCACTACATTTGAATGTCACATTCAGGTTGCTCTGCTTCAAATAGTTATCCAGTAGGTCTTTCGAAATGACGTTGTCACAGGTGTTACGTCGACATAGAGCTTCGGCATCATCAAACAAACAGTATCGGGTATTCGCCTTTAGAGGGGACTTGTTCCAGTCGAGTGTATGATATCCCCCTCCGGTATATCCAGTGTAGTCAGCATAGAGCTGCCTGAGAGTTCTCGGTTCGAGCTGTTTTTCTCTGTCAGCGGAGTTCATTTTTTTGAACACTGATGGTAAGTAACGATAGTAACTGACACCGCTATCAACAGTGATTAAAATAGCATGATGTTGCTTCTTCGCACGTCGTCGACCCATTACGACTGAGATTATTTCGTAAATGATTGACATTTTTTTGATCGAGTGTACGGTAAATATCTTAACACTTATCTACCACGCAACTGACGTTAATCTTTTAGGAAAGTCTACTGACAGCTACTAATGGGTTGTAAGGTGCAACGAGTTTATAGACATTATCCGGGATTTTCCAGACTGCATGTTATCTACTAGAGTAACCAACCTTGCTGTTGGACTCGAGACCTGTCACTGGCAGCTATTTTTGGCGCACACGTCGATACGTATCATCCGTATGCGAGATCATTCTAAGTGGGGATAATTCAGCTGCCATCAATAACAAACCACTTTCGATGTTGCCCGCTATTAAAATGGTCACACGGTTGTTATGCAGTTGTTATATTATGCAAATTTGATAAACGGCATTCGTGTTGTGTATGTGAATCAAGGTAACATTTATAGTTGAAGAACAAAAGTAGAGTGTCAATGGTTCAGAAAAGCATACTTTGTCGCCGGTTACGATTACCACCAGCCTTTGCATTGCGCGAACCGCCTGGGTTTTGTGTGATTTGAACTTCTTTAATTGAAAATAACGATTCCTCTGAGAATTGATTATTAAATCGATATAGTCCATATCCAGACATACCGTCTTTTAATTGATAAATATCCATTCCAAGTGGTTTAAACGTTTGATGATGTAAAGCATCTTTCGCAGAAATTCGCGTTTCGGTTTCATACTGATTAAAGTTTGATGTTTGATTTGTGCAGTTGAACCTCACCTTCAAAAATCCTAGTAGTAACTCTCGGCCATAGTGGTCGAGTCTGGGCGCGATTGATTCAAATGATTCGGCATTATAGTTTTTAAAACTTTAAGCATAGTATTTAACGTCTGTTGGTGGAATCAATACGTCTTACTGATATTCTAAGAATTTGGCGTTAGACGTAATGCCGGGCCAGGTCTCTTCTGTTGGCGTTCCACGCTTCTTGAAGATATGATGAAGCTGTTCCTGGACATTTTGCCCGGCGAACAGTGGTCGCCCGGTAACCATTTCGTAGTAGATACAGCCGACGCCCCTTATAATAGTGTGAGCTAAGTTTGTTCAGTAGTAATTGCACTTTAGTATATCATATTTAACTATGACATAACAGTTAACAGGCAATATTCTTACCACATATCAATGGCAGTCGTGTATTCGGTACTACCGAGGAGGACGTCTGGCGGTCGATACCAAAGAGTGACCACTTCGTTTGAATATGTTTTTGTTGGTACCGATTTTGCTCGGGCGAGGCCAAAATCAGCCAGTTTCAGTTCACCCTGAACTTATTTTAGGTGATCAAATCCCAAGTTAGATTGTTTACATTTTGGTTGATAAGTAAGTTCTGCGGTTTCAAATCACGATGAAGTATATTCTTTTGGTGACAATAAGTCAGACCTCGCAGCAATTGAAACAAAAATATTCTGACGTTGTTCATTGCTAGTTTCACGCCCGACATATCCTAAATTAACCATGATGAAATTAATGGACAGAAACAGTATTTTCACCTCCATGTACTGCTTCAAATCACGTTCCAGGAACTCGAAGACCAATGTCAAACTTGTTTGAGTGTGTATGATATCGTGCAAAGTGACAATATTTGCTTGCTTGAGTCCGCGCAGCAGAGAAACTTGAAAAGAAAATGGACATTTAATTTCCATGTCACACGTGTCACACGTTTTATTTACCTTCGCGAATTGCCGTGCATGGCGCGCCTTCTTCGAACTCGAGACGAATCTCTTTGAGTGCGACGATTTTGTTGGTCAACCTGGACTTGCCCTTGAAAACGGTGGCGTAGGTGCCTTCGCCCAGTTTATCCAGTTTTTGGTACGACTCAAGCTTGCCAAATCCGATCTCGCTCTTAAGGACACCTTGTAAGTGATGATTAAAACATCAGCATGTTCTGCTTCAATGCAGTGACTGGTCATAGTCTATATGCGGTTGTCTAAAGTTGCTTCGCAACAGGTCTAGGTCTATATTGCGCAAGGGGCTATTAGCACCGTTCGATATAAAACACTTCAAAACGGGTGAAATTGAAGTTCGCCAACGTGCTCGTGCAAATAGTATTTGTATTCATTAATTATGCCATTGTGTTTGACGTTTCGAAAAAAAGTAACTTACCAAAGATGCACGTCGTGTTTTTCGCGTCAAGTTTTCATTCAACTGTTGCTGTGCACTTTGCCGCGAGATCTTCGCAAGGAACTCCTCGGGCAGTTTGATATCGGTTGGCAACGATAGGCGTTTAATGGCCTCTTGCTGAAACAGAAATGTTACTTTCATCGCCTATTGCTCTAGTGGTCTAGTGGACAAACTAAAAAAAATGAACAAAAAGCCACTACCACCCCAGCTTACGGGTTCAGCCATTTCTGTCGCCTGTTCGCCGTCGATACGAATTCTGCTCAAGCCGATATTAACACTTGCGTTAAGTCTCTTTAGCTAGATACAGACCGATACAATGTCGGTCAGACGGTTAATAGGCTACATACACTGTCACGCGTAGCCTTTTCTCTGTGCGAGTAGTACTAGGGCATAATGAATTTGGGCCGTCCCAATAGGGTTTAGGGTGAGAGAGTAAGAGACGATTTTGCGCGTTGATCAAAAATTTATGACATATATCTGTAGACTGTCCCCAGTCTCCTAACCCATTAACATATTTTTTAAATACTGGCTGACGTCAAACGATGGTCAAAATCAATCTCAAAAAAACGAAATCAGGCGAGCCGATTTGCAAAGTCGACCTGTTTTAACCTGATGCCTCCCTTTGAACCCCCCGTTATTGCACAAACACAGAACATGGCGAGCGTGCATCTGCTCTGGGCCATTTGGGAATTGATTATAATTCAGTCTCAATTATACCAAGCGACAAGTATGGTGACACTGAAATTAGTCAGCATTTCGCCTTCAACTATTAATTGCGCCCGTCGCAATAAAAAGACCCGCTCCTGTCTTCATCAATTGACGGCGGTGGTTCGTAACCCTTGATGACAAATGAATCTGGCAGTACATTGACCGGCAACGATTGACGTCTTTTTGATGACTATGGGTTAGTGTTTTTCATTGGTTCTGATTGATTAGGACTCAAGTCAACTGTCACAAATGAGGTTCCACAAAGTCTACAAGCTAGAGACGAAATAAATTAAAAAAACAACAGGAATTTGTTCAGTTAAATTCTGTAAAATGCCCTTGAAATTTGTCTCTTGAAAAACAATCCTTGAACATGATTGATCTACATTCGGTTTCGTTTAATCTCTTAGCATGCCAGGAATGGCTCTTGTTTGTCTTATAAACGGCAGTAAGTTTGGCCTATATGCTGTTTGTTTGCCCGCTGGCGTTTTTCCTCTCCCCACCTCTATTTCTACCTCTCTCTTTGTAGTGAGTGTAAATGAGGTGGGCAATGTGTGAAAAAATTAGGGAAAATCGATATAGTAAATTGGTGCGGCGTTTCAGCAACTGTATGTGCCAATTGCGTGCATTGTTTCACGAGCGTAGTACACGGTTCGGTACACGGCGAGTGATTCAGAACAGTTTTTAACAAAATGCTATTTCTGGTTGCTCTCTTTTTTTACTTGTGTTATGTGTGCAAACATAAAAACTTGTTGAGAATGCGGAAATAATGACAAGTCATTAAATATATCTCCTCGTTATGTTGCTAATTGGCTACTTTATTGCCAAGTTATTCTCCCATATATAGTCCATCAATACAGTCATCACTCGATTAAAAGATGCTGGCGATTAGAATGTGGATTAGGGAGCAGTATTAGCCATAAGACATGCACCATCTTTGTCCACATGTCTCTGGATTACTACTGTAAGTAGTATTTGCAATTAGAATTTGTATAATTACCTTTCGGGGGCGGCGGCGAACCACATGCTTCGTTAGTTCCTTGCCCTCATCGTTGTTTTCTGTTGACACTGAACATGAGTTTGATGTTAATTCCGAGAAGGGGCATTTCGCTTACATTCATTCTCGTTAATTGAATCTAAACTAAATATCTGGGACAGGCGTCGTCGGAGGTTTTTCATTTGGTAAGACTTTTCATTCTATAAAGTGAACGTGGATTTTAACGGTGATGACAAACGTTGCTGTTTTATATATAATAACACCTTTGACCCATACGACCTCGGATTATCTGGCACTTAATTTTTAAGCCCATTTTGTTCTCTTTGTTCTCTTCACTGTATATAAATTGTTATTCATGAATTACAGCTGTTACATAAAGAATAACTCATCTCTTGAAATCCTTTCAAAGGTCGACATTACGCGATCACTGGGCCAAAACTAAAACATGACCTTGAGAAAGTTATTCTCTCATGTTTGGATCGCCTCAAACTTTACTCAAAACTGCTCTGAGGTCCATTTTGCAACTAAGGCCGACTAAGTTGAGTAACAGATTAAACAATTGCAGTCTTTACGGGGTGCCCCGAAGTGCCTCGCCAGTTTGTCCACTGTGCAATCCATGGACACTGCGTTAGACTTAATTTATTCTCTATCACGCTATGTGAGTAATCTCGTGTATCAGCACTATATCTTTCATAAGTACCCCAACACAGTATCGATGAGCAAGTGTGTGTAAATTTATGATTTGTCAATGAATCAAAGCCGAGACACGAGCAGACTAACACCGGCTATGTTGTCGTCATTCCTTATGGTTAGGCTGATCTCTTGGCTTATTCCATTTTATTTTACTTTTTTGTCTATACTTTAGGATAAGGAGGTAGTTTAGCACGTCTGAAAAGCACATACGCATATACACGCACATACGCACATATTAAATTGTGCTACTAAATAATTGAAACGTAAAGCGACAAATTCATTACGTTATATTATTATAACATATAGTTTGCGTGTTAACAAATTGGTAAATACAAATGTGTTACTTCGAAGTGATCAACTGCCAAACTGTTCATTATTCTCACATTCGTGGCACAGAGTTTGTAGTGATGAGAAGTTGGGCTCTTTTAGCCGGATCGACGTCTGCCATAAATGGCACCGTTAGCAACAATAACGACATGCATTTTAACGCGACCACCCTATCAAGTAACGGGACAAAGTTGGCCGATTTACCGCCCGTACCCGGCGCTAAGCTGTGTCCACCGGCGGGTAACTTCAACGATGATCCAGACGGGACGAAAATCTTCCCAAAGGGATACTACTTGCCCGATTATCCCGAGTTGGCAACTTCTAAGGATGATTATCAAAAGGTCACATTATTATCTGCCTTTCAGCGGTAACCAGCATGATTTAGTGCATCTATGTCGTCAATCACATTTACCTGAAGCATTCACAAGCCGAACTGGCTTGTCAGAAAAATTTAAAGACGATTTCTACCTCCGGTTCAGGCAATCCCATCACAGGCACACTAATCGCCATTCATGATGCGGCTCAAAACCAGAAGATCTGGGACTGGGCGACAAGTCTCGAGGATACAAACGGCGGTGCACCTTATTGGATCGGCATTAGACGTGATTGTCTGGGCCCTGGCTGCGGCTTTGAATGGGCTGATTTTAGCAAGGTCGGAGTTCAAGCGACAGTCGGCTCAGACGACGCGATAAACCATTATTCAGGTCGATTTCGTTAACTGGGGAAATGGCGAGCCCAATGATGCTGGGGAGGGAGAACAGGCTCGGATTGACAGAGGTTATTGGGAAGACTCTTTCATCCCGGATCATCGAATCGACTACAGGCTTTGCGTACATGCGTTTTAGTAAATTGAGTGATACCATGTTTATCGGATTGAAAGGGCTTCCTCAATGATTCATTTTGTCAATCACTTGAGTAGTGTGGCGAAATGACCATGTGGAATGGCAACTGGAACGATGACAACTGTGGAACTGAAATGCAGTTCTTGTGTCAACTGTTCCTAGACGACTCTCATCCAAAGCCGACTGGCGATGAGTCCTGGCCCTCGTCCGGTAATTGTCAGCCTGGCTGGACGCGGTTTGCTAAAGGCTGTTACAAGGCTTCGTTTGATGAGTGTTTGTTTGTTTTTTTCTATTGGAAATACCTTTTGCGTTATACCTCCATTTCTAAGCACTTTTCGTTTCACGAACATAATTACCCCTGATCATCACCTAACGAGGCCTTCGTGCGTTTTTTAAAAGAGAATAACGTCGCAAATATCTCCATTTTTAATGATTCACTCACCACCACGTGCTAAGCTCTTTGGCGATATTTACTCGGATCCCGAGTTCACCGAGGGAACGGGCTGGGAGTTGGCCCAAAAACAGTGTCAATCAAAGGCCGGAAATCGCGCCGGCGCTGGCCTCGCCATATTTCCGAACATTCATTATCAATATTTCGCCACCTCAAGAATGCGCAACTCGGGTCGAACAGTGTGGATCGGCGCAAAGTCAACGATGCAGGACTCGACATTTCATTGGTGGGACAAGGACAGGGATACATAAGTTATGTCTCGTAACTGAGTTACTTGTTTCATTTACCATCATACGCCGATTCCCAAACAGTCGCGATTGACCTACACCAATTGGATGCCAAACGAACCGAATGATGCCGGTGATGGTGAAGATTATGTTGAAATGATATGGTGGGCGGATCATGTTGGCAATACGCACGAGGCGGGCATGTGGAACGATTTGGCCGATGATCGAAATCTTGCGTACATGTGTTCACATCACGTTGATCCCTCACTTCAACAAACACCCGACGGTGATTGTCCCATAGGATGGATTGCCGGAACTACTGGCAACTGTTACAAAATGATAACCGGCCAGGACACGGATTTCGATGGCGCCGAAACTGCGTGTCAGGTAAAATAGACGAGCATTATCATGTTCAATCAGCGTGTTTCAAGACCATGTCGGATGAGACGGGCCATGACACGCATTTGGCATCGGTGATGGATTTGTACGAGATGAATTTGGTGACGGCCTTGTTCTACAACGAAAACACCAACTATAATCCGCAAGACGTGCGTGCCCTGGCCTGGGTGGGCTTGAGTGGCTATAGAACTAGTTAGGGAGCGGCAACTTGGTCCACTTCTAAAATCACATTTGCATTAGGAACATTATGAAGAATGCGTTTTCTATTTGGAATTTGCGCAATTTTCGCATGAGTTTCATAAACTGCAACAATTGTCAGATTGCAATACAACCAGTTGTCGATCCCTATAATCTAGTGACACCAAAACGGTCAAATGGTCCTGGACAGATGGCTATCCAATTGTTTTCACCAAATGGGCCAACGGCGAACCAGCCACTGGTTCGATTCAAGTCGCACCCGGCAAATCGTGTGTCTATATTGATGAAGGTACTTTTCATAATTATGCATCAATTCGAGTACACTCCACCTTTCATCACTTGGCAATGCGCCAACTCATAAACGGAACTAGACCACAAAACTAGTCTCAAGTAAAGCTTGACTCAATGCCAATTTTTTCCTGTGCTGACTTTATTCGCGTTTTTATTCCAAGAATTCAAAAAATGAATGTTCCATCCTCACACTTGACACCTTTCGGTCGCAAAAGGTTCATGTTTTGCTAGGTGAAGTGATGAAGCAGCAGCACCAGCATCAACATGGCTGTTGGTTACATGCTTGATCAATTTGATTTACTCAAAATCAGAACACGGATCCACACTTACCGTATATAACTCTTTTTAAAGCAATGCAAATGCACATTGACAATCGCTGCAATGCTAAGCTACAGTTTATATGCAAGACCAACACGAACGATGTGCATCCAATCGACACAAGTGGTGACGATCGTGGTGAACTGCTACCGTGTGATCAGACATATGGGCAGAACTGGCATGAGTCAAGTCTCGAGCCGGGCAAGGGACATTACTGCTTCAAAGTGTTCAACACAAAAGTTGATTGGTATGAGGCTGAGTATTGGTGTGCATGGCACGCTGGTGGCCATTTAACGTCGATTCACAGTGCTGCCTATGGTGACTTGGTACATTCAGTGGCGATGAATGAGGTGAACACAAACAAGTACTGGATCGGTAAGTGAATATGCCAGAGTGGTCATAGTATAGTAATAGGTATGACGCGTGACTCAAGTGGTGGCGAAATATGGTCGGATGGGTCCCAACTGTCATACACGAACTGGGCACCAGGTGAACCGTCTATCACGGACGAAGACTGCACTGAAGCCGACCAGAACTGCAATGAAGATTGCGTTGAGGCATATGACAATGGCATGTGGAATGATATCATTTGCCAAGTGAAACGGCCTTACGTATGTAAGGCGCCTCGACCCCAAAAGAACTGTCTGGACATTCCAGAGTTGGAAAAGGATATGTGCGGTTACCCAGGCATCACACAGATTGAGTGTACAGCCACATACGCTTGTTGTTACAATGCATATGCACCATTGCAGTGTTATAAACCACAAAGGAAAAAGTAAGCCCATTCAAAGGAACTGACGTTTCTAACTCTTAGGGACGCAATCTCGCCGGGTACCGCCGCCGGCATTGCCTGTGCCATCTGGATCCCAATCACTTTGGTTGTATTGCTATACTTCGTTAAGATCCGAAACTCGTGATTGCTACCTTCTGTACATTAGTGCGATCCAGCGACGTGGGCACATCCCAATAAATGCAGAAACAAGACGTTGACAGTTGAATTGATATAGAAGGACCGGTCAAAGGGGCCACGGCGATTGATTTCTTGAAAAGACATGTGTCGACATTATGTTGTTCGCCAGCTGATGTGACGACATTATTGGTGTTGTAAGACGCAAGTTGATAAGCGGGGGCCCGCCGATGCGAAATTAGGGCCTAGGTGAAACCATATTCAGCGACTTTACTGCACATTCGTTGACTACGATGTAAATGACGGATCACCTCCCTTCCGTCTCATCCAAGTTCGCAGATTTTGAAAATGATTTAGAAAGGCTGAAATCGAGAAAAATGACCGGGTTCGGGAAACTCATTTCCTTTCCTTGTTTCTAAAGTCAATTTAGAAAACGAGCCGACTTAGAATCATTATAGACGCTTTATTTGACCGGAAAGTAACGGCCTCCAGGGGCACGTAGAGGGTGTGTTCACGTAAATGGTCAATGAACTCAAAATCAAACCATTCATGCCGTCGTTTAATTTGTATGCTCAGAGTGTGTAGAGAATAAAGCGAAATTAATGCGTTAATTTTAAACAAAAGTGTGACGCCAAATAAAATGTAATTCATTGCTCCGGCACTTCCATATCCATCTCAGTCAAAGTTTTGACTTGAAAATGATAGAGGAAAGTACTTCGGTGTGTTCGAAGTCGTCTGAGGCGAAAAAAGGATTAGTTCAACTTGACGCGTGTATTTCTTACTTGAACTAAATTGTTTGAACTCAAAATTGAAGATGGTTTAGAACGAGTTCTAACCTATCTGCCT
Organism: Oikopleura longicauda; assembly: GCA_004367895.1. Classification (NCBI taxonomy): domain Eukaryota; kingdom Metazoa; phylum Chordata; class Appendicularia; order Copelata; family Oikopleuridae; genus Oikopleura; species Oikopleura longicauda. The sequence goes on along the minus strand of SCLD01048474.1, from coordinate 29,559 downwards.
CATATGTCTGCTTATCAAATGTTTCTATTTTTGTTTTGTTATTACGGATACATGGGTGTTGCGACGGCCGTGGCAGGAAACATATTCTACCAATATAGGATGCGGTGTTTGACGCAAAATAGAACCACGACTCAGCCCATCTCTTCAACCCCCATCAGTTCAATATTACATTCATTTCACCCAAAGATGAAAGAACCAATTTTACGTGTGGTCATTTTGACAACGCCACCAATGATCATGTGTCAACACTTGCCTTTACAAACATAACTGATCCACGTTGCCAGTACAACCGACCAGTTGAATCTGAGGACTGCAGCATGGAACGGGTGCTGAGCATGCATAGTAATCGTAAACTTGACCGTTGCTTCGCCAACACGACCGTTGAACAATGTACCACATTCACGTACGCCGACAAGTAAGAATGCGAAACGGATTTAGAATGTTATAAAATTTGGCGTTAAAGTTTGTTTAACGAAACAGTCGTCAAGGAATACGATTTGGTATGTGAACGGGCATCGACGTCGAACATGTTTATTCTCTTCTTCAACATTGGCCTAACATTGGGGCCGATCCTGTCGGGACGCATATCCGAGGCACTTGGTGAGTTTGTGAACCCCATCTGTCACTTTCTAAGCTCACTTTCTAAAGGTCGCATTCGCGCCATTGTACTTGGTTCTGTTTTGACGATTGCGGTAAATCTACTACTGGGATTGAATCCGTACGGGGGCCCGTGGACATATGCAGTGACGCGCATGATTGCCATCGTCTGCGGTATGATCATTTTTTCGCGTAATTACGTCCCTCCCGTCGACGCAGCGCCGTTAGAAGCATAATAAGTGTGTGACCCTCTCGGTGGGGTGGACGCTTTAATGAGCACTCTAAAATAGCGTCTGGTGCGGCGACGGGTGGGTCAGTGAAGTGCCTGGTCTCTCCGTATTCAACAGTTAGTATCCTGCTTTTAGCGTTGGTGCTGGCGTTGCCGGCGATGGTCTACCCGACTGAAGTGTTGACACCACGGTACCGTTCGATTTGTGGTTTACTGGTCGTCTCAACCGCTCTTGGCGCTGGCGTGTTGATGGTGGTGGTCTTGGCCGTATTTATCCGCGAGTGGCGCACGCTGCAGGTGGTGTTGACCTTTGTTCCCGTGCCAATGCTGGCGGCGCCCTGGATCCTGCCCGAGAGTTATCGCTGGCTCTACGCTCAGGTGGTCTAAGGTGGTTCACTTGTGATTATGTTTTGAATAGGGAAGGATACAGGAGGGCGAAGATGCACTGCGTTTGTATTCGCAACGCTGCGGAGGATGGGTCGACTCGCGGATTCTGAGTGAAATTCGCGACGAAATAGAAAGCACGTCCACTGACACTGGCGCCACGAACACCGGTAAGTTCGATGGTCAGGAGTCAATGGGCGAACGTGTATGGCGGTTTGCAGCGGGGGGAAACACGTTGGCCGAGCCACGCTTCAGCCTTCTATCTTATCAATGATTACTTTTAGATGTTTCACTTGGAACCATACCACTGATAAAACGAACAACACTGGTTCTAACATTTTGCCAATTCGTGCGTGGGTAAGTCAACCATTCTGATTGAACGTACCTTTACGTGACCCTGTTTTTTATCAGTTTAGTCCAATTCTACCTGCTCTACTCGGTTGGGCAACTGGGCGGTGATTTTTGGATCAATAACGTTTTGAATAATTTGGTTGGCTTCCCGGCCGCCGCATTCATGACTTTTCTAATGAATACACAACGTTTCGGGCGACGTGGATCGTTCGCATTTGGCCTGTTTGCGATTGTGGTAGCGGCTGCATTGCGAGTCATTTCCGTGCTTGTCGACAACACTATCTTGGCAATGGTTTCATCATACTTGGGTTTGTTCGGTGCAATGGGTAGTTTAGCTGTTGGACACAGCTTCACTGCCGAGTTCTATCCCACCGTTGTGCGGACAAAGGGCGTGGCAATCACGCTCACGGGGGCCATGGGCGGTGCATTTTTGGTTCCGGTTCTGTTGCAAGTTGATCAAAAACTTGGCAGCCCCATTTATACTGCTGCGTTGAATGGCATAATGATGCTGGGTGCGGGTTTGGCCGCGCTGACATTACCTGAGACACTTGGTCAACCAATGACAGAAACAATGGAGGACTTCAAGAAACTTTACTGCAACGAAGAGGTCCAAGAAGTTCAAGAAGTAGAGGAAAAACAAAAACTAACTGACGTGCACCATCTACCTGAGAGCGATATTTAAGAATGACATGCAGTATGTTGTAACGCGTATTTATTATAAAAGGGGTGCACGCAATGTGTGTTGTGCCGACAATGCAATTATATCGGGCCCTTATATTTTCATAATCGATCCATGACGTTTATTGGTTGTGGTTCCTCGTTCAGGCACGTGCTTTTAGTTCCACTCGACTCGGACTCGTGTCTACGTGTGAATGTTATCGTAGTTACAGTTCACCTGTGATGTGCGAACCTCTGGCGCCGTTTACTTTTGGTCGATAGCGTCTTGGACCATTTGTTCATCACATTGTTTTTGACGTCATTACGTGACAAGGCTGTTGTTAAATTATATGCACGTATAATTTCCAGTCACGCTTACAGTAAATGAAGGGGTTAACCATTGAGTTCGAGCTGGCCAACAGCTGTGTGATCGAGTTTAGGTTTTTTATCAACATAAAGAACTGCGGGTCTTCGATGAATGAATTGCCATCGATGGTGATGATGTAGATGGTGAGGATGATGTTTGGTAACCACGATATGATGAAGCAAATAACAACAGCAAAAATAATCTTGGTGATGCTATCGCGCCGGGAGCTCGATATTGACGTCACCCGGGATAGAGTTAGAATAATACGAACGTAACTGAATTATGCCAGTTAGTTATTTCAAGGTCGTATCCTACCAAATCAAAATGAAAATAACTGGAAATATAAAACTAAGCAATGACTGTTTATGGGGGCATTTAAGCAGAAGTGAACCAAAATGAACTTATACGTTGGGCCACATTCCTTGAGTATTTGCCACGTAAGTTCGTAGGTCACACCGGGATAAATCCAAACGCACTGCTGGAAGGCGGACGCAATTGAATCATCTATTAATAACGTCCCGTTGCTGCCATTAGCGTGGATGGGCTCCACTTCCATGTGAACGGGGCTGGACTCACTACCCTACAGATGCGTGTGTGTGTGAGAAAAACGTTGCTTTTATCGTTAAAACAGGTAAAACTTAATCTCGATCAAATCATGTTCTTTTTGGTTTGAAGGCGAACTTAAACCTACTCGATGGCGACGTTGAATTCATCGATTCAATGATCAAATTTGACTAACTCGATCAAAACCAAGTGTAGCCTAGTCATGACTTACATTGATTGACGTCTGGCTGGTTATGTTTTGCGATGAGATCTGGTCTATAATGTTCTTCGAAAGCATCACTCGCCACATCCAGCTGAGTTATGAATAGTAGTTACGGTTAGCTCGAGTATGTAGGCATGCATGTCTACCTAGGTGAACTGAACAGCACAGACTGGAACCAGCAAAATAACGCCAGACGAGTGGCATTCTATTACGATGACTTTTTTCATAGTCAGCACGGCGGTTATTACGTTTTATATATTGGTGAGCTGCCTATCGATCCTTTATCGCGGTGATTTTAGTATATCTATTGCCGAGTGACAGCTCATCAAGTTCAAACTGACCAGGTTATGTTTAAATGATGTTCTTTGTTTATCGCCTCTCAGCTGCAATGTTCCATGTTCGTCATTTCCTTTCGGTTACGCAATTTACGCGCTTTAATCGGGCAACACACGGCCAAATAGCGATCGAAGGAAAGTGCACACAAAAAACTAACACTACTGAATAGACACACAAGGGTGATGTTACTCGTCAATTTGCAGAGGAAACCGCCGAAGAGCCACTCTCTTTGGTTGTATGCCTCAATACCAATAAATGGTAGACTATATAATAAATCACGTGATGGCGGTGATGATGCAAGCAGCTCACCTCAAACAATAAACAAAATCAGCGACGGCCAGATTTAACACAAGAACATCGACGGCTGTCTTCAACTGCTTACCCCCGAAATACGTAATCACCATACCATTACCAATGGAGCCAATAATTGCATAAATGAAGTAAAGAATGGGACAGACAATCTCCTGAAAATTGAAGTCTTATCACTGTTTCAGTTCCTTCGTATGATCTGTACGTTTTATTCAGGTGTGTCACCCGTCCCCTCGGCCCTGCTCACCCCCTTATCTAAAGCAAATGCATGGGTTATCAAAAAACATTCACAAATCGGGCTCGCCACCTTCCCAATCTTCCCTACTCCTCTCTACTCATTTTTTCTACCACACCAGCTAACTAAACATGTGCTTTATACAATCGAGCTGCGTACTAGTGTTGAAATAGAAACGGTATGAGTGAAAGGGACGACACATTCCGAAATCGTAAATTATAATCACTTTTATACAACATTCCACCATCGACTACAATACTTGCTCAGTGAATACCTGCAGGGTGGTTGAGAATGTCCAGTAGCCGGTCGTCTGTCCGGTGACATTGGACATAGCATCCGACATATTGCCTCTGATTTTAGCTGTAGTCGGCGCGATCAAGCATTAAACGTGTTTTGTGTTACACGTTTGCCTATAGATTAGGTGTCCGCTTCAAATATAAACTATTAATAAATTATGTTACATTTTCTTCGCAGAGACACAGTAGACAATTTGAACCAGGTAGGGCAGTCACACACGGGTTTTCATGGGCCCAATCGATCCACACGTTTAGCTGTGGGAACGCTCAAACACTACTGAAACTGCAAATGATGATTGGCCCGGATTTTAATCAGTCTTTGTATAAACGAAGTCCGCCATCGTGTTCTAATTCTACTTGTTTGTAAATATCCAACATTGTCAGTTTAAACTGCGAACTTGAAGACGCTTTAAGAAGTTAAGTGTTCGCTATCTAAACAGCATTTCATACCTCGGCATTTGCCACCCGTCATATGATCGGAATAAAACGTAAGTCAATATCTTTCAGAATTTATTAGGGACCAACACACACTCAGTGCACAGTCTTTCCTGGATATTGCAACAGAGTAATTCTCGGAATTCAGTGATTTTTCGTTGGTGTGGCATCAGGCACAAGGGGGCATGTCTGGCCGACAGTACCCTGCTTGCATGACCTGGCCACGCCAAGTGCGAATAGTGTCAAAATAAAGTTTGATTAATGACAGGCGATTTGTAAGTGACATCAGCGACCAAACCCGCTTAGATGACGCACCGTGAACGCGGCTAATATATTTACATAATGGCCAGTCGTCCCCGCTAACGTCAACTTCGACGAATATGTTCTCCGACGCCTCGCTAGTCAAGTAAACCAAGCCTAAACTGGCCCGGCACGACATCTACGACTTGACTTTAGTTTCTCAAGTTGCCGCGTGGGTCCAATTCAATTTTCAACATGTATAAGGTTTTGTTTGAGGCGGTTTCAGCGTTTTGTTGTAACCAAGTGGTCATGGAAGGCCAATTTGGATAAGGTGGTTTTGAACAGGTTTGTAGTTTGTTTCAAAGCACGGAGTAGATTTTTAGAAATAAAAAAACAATATTGGCAATGTAGAGAATTTTCAGTAGATAGAAAAAAGCCAGTTGTTGTTGTTTTGAAGAAGTCGGCAATAGTCTGGTAGGGATATAAATGAACACACACACATAACACATGATAGTGAAATCACATGAAAGAATATATATGGTCGGTATTTGGTAAAAAAGAGATATGGTAAGATATCAATTGTAAACCTCATTGAAGATCTAATTGAGAAAATTTAAAATTTTGTTTGGGCCGAAATTCCAGAAATAAAATTTAGGTTTGACTATTATTGTTTGCCGAAAACGTTCTAAGGGAGGAGTTTGATAGTACGTATCTGTATGGGTAATTTGGTTGAACCGAAAATAAGTTACTACTCGATTTCACAAAGCTAAAAGGGCCGAATTGTTCATACGTACTATTGAGAGTGCTGAAGGTGTGATTAGCGAGTAACGATGGCGTTATACCCGCCAGCGTGCCCCATGAGACCAGTCGATAGCGACATCCGCCCCTCGTCAAATGGGCTTTTAAGCCACAAATAGGTAAAAAAAATAGAAATAAAGGGGACTTGGATGTCGACGACAAAGCCGGGGTTGACGCCAGACGAGTACCTTCACCGTTCGATCTGAGAGTATTTACCATCGAAGTTAATTGCTTAGAAAACAATACTCGGAAATGTACACCGCCAGCACAACTCACAGTTGTGTTGCAAACGTTTAAACGAGCGCCGGCCCAGGAGTAGCGTTGAGGCTTTGGGTTAGAAATGCGTGACGATCGGCCTCAGGTGCCCATTTCTACTTGTGATAGAGGCCACAGGGGGCGCAAGTCGCAGGGTCTTAGTGGGAGTTCCTCGACACAACTGACAGTCGGCGCACCCTGCGGCGCGATGGGTCATAGGTTCCGAAGCCGCCTTATTCTAATGGATAGAAACAAGAAAATGACGATGCTCAAGGTGGGAGTGGTTGCTTGAGTATTGCCAAGGACATTCCTGTTTGCTCGTGCATTTCTGGCGACTAAAGCCACCGAACACTGGTCTCGCTGGGCTAGTCCCATCAAACGTGCAAAATCTGTCTTAGAATTTAGTTTCGTAGCTAAAATAAGAGGTTCGGGTCTGGTGTTGTAACCAACTTGGTAATGGGTTATTGTTAACGCGTTGTGCAAAGTTAAATCTGGTTCTATTTTTACCGGTTAGTTTCGGACGGTGTCTTGACAGATAAATTCAGACTGTTTTAAAGGCCTGCAACAGAAAAAATCCGCTTGAGAAGACACGGTCCAGTCCATTAATTTGGCGAATATGTGTAGTGAATAAACTACATTCACCAATTTACTATTATAATGTCGAATCATGCATTTTTCAGGGGCATTGATTGCGACTCTGTCCTCAAAACGTAATTTAGTTAGGACTCCATAGGGTCAAAATAAACGAAAAACGAAAATTAAGACTGGACAGGAGTAATAGATAATTTCCCTCGTCAAGACTTGAATAGTGCAACCAAGGTGATAGTTGACGACGCCTACGCAACTAGTGAAAGTCACGAGGGCGCCACGTCACCACCACATAAGTCTTGGATGCGTCAAGCTTTCCTTTATCCGCACATTCAACATCAAAATTTGGTTAAGGGTCACGCGCTAGGTAATTTCCAGAACTCTTTTTTATCAGTGCTCAGACATCATTTTAGCAATGTTTTGTTATTTGCCAGCTTATAGAGATGTTATACTTAAGCTAGTAATGAGCCAGAATGAGGTCCGTTAAAGTGAACGTTGACAAAATGCTGGTAAATTAAATGGCAACGTATCCGACAAGACTTGTCTCCAGTGTGAGAAAATATGATTGTGTTGCTTTTCTCAGGTTCATCATAAAACCAAACTAATAATTGTCTAGGCTCGACAAATAGGTTGGTTGCAAAAAAAGTATCATGGCAATGGCAAATTTGATATGCTCAAACAGTAAAATGTAGGTCAACATACGTATAATTCATGAGTTGTCAACGTCAGTTTGTCAGTCTAGTCTTCAAGTGACACATACAAACGAGTCAAAAAATCAAACGGCTGAAGTTAACTTTGACACGATCTTCGACACTAAATTTGGCGCTTAGTAATAACGATTAGAATAGGGTGGGGGCGTTGATATTCAGTATTGAGTGGCGTTTTTTGATTTTTTTAGTGTTCGAACATTTGTTTGTTCATTTTGGTGCCTCTCGTAATACTGTTTGGTGGCGTTACAGTGACAGAGCTCTGCAACCCCACAAAAGGTGCTCGTCCCGAGTCGATCCTCTCAAAAATGTCAGTCTTTCATTAACAACCGGACGGACACCTGGTGCTACGTGACCGAGCGCCAGTGGAATGTGTCCCGGTGTGAAGATGCTAGATTGAATTAGCTCTAATTGTAGGGAAGTAAACTTCATTTGTTGAAAGATGACTTTGATTGGGGACATCGAGGGAGCGACCCGAGGTAACAGTCCTTGAAAGTTGGCATTTTGACTCTGGCGTACCAAAAATGATACCCAGTTTTGAGTTCACTCCATGGTGGTGATTTTAGGAGAGTGAACATTTAACAGGCAGAAGCCTTAGCTAAGTTTAAAACGTTAACGAATGCGTCTGCGCTTAGAAGTGAATGCGCTTGAATTAAAAGGCCTGAAAACTACGGGCGTTTGCCCTAAGGGGGATGAACTTGGCCTCCGGTTTCACTCTTCCCAGATCGCTCAAAGTGGTCGACTTGTATTATGTGGAAAAAGCACGTAAGAAGAGTGATTAATGATGATCGCAAATGACGGCCAAAGTGATGGCGCAACCAAATTGCAATTATTCGTATTTTTTTGTGATTTTTTAAGATTAAAGATTGTGATTGTGTTTTGGCGGTAGTATAATAGAAAAACAAAAAGAAACAACTTGTACATACAAGCCAGGGGAAGGTAGGGAGCTAATCTAAGCTGGCCTGTCTCACTACCAACCTTCCGGCCGGCTAGTACGTGAGCGAGTCACGCGTGTAGCTTAATCACGTAGTGATTGTTAAAACGCTCGCCACCGGGGATGATTAAATATTTTTTCGATGTAAGGTACGATTTTGTATCTAACGTAAAAACGCCGTCGTTCAGATCTAGACGTGTGTCTCAGTCGACTCCACACGCGAATGTTTGTTCGACTAACTGTCGGTATCGTCACTATCAAAGCAAACTGAAAGATCAAAAAGACCCAGTAACTCAATGCCAATTTGCCTACTTATCTACGTTTTAATTTCAAGTATGTCGACGAACAGTTTGAGCCATTGATAATAATTGCGGTAACGTTAATATATTTGAGAAGTCTAATGTAAAGTCCGAAAAAAGTCCACTTAGAATATTGATGAGAAACGTTAACCAGTGGTCGAAAATGAAAATCGTGGACAGCATTAACCATGTACTGTAGGGAGACGAACGAAAAACATAGCCTGAGTATTTTGACGTGAAGCGGGGGAAATTATCTGTCTAGGGATATTCAAATATTTATGGTTGAGTTTTCTGTATCATGTGACGGTAAACTGGGATACAGAATAATTGTTGATGTCATGTGATCTCTGGCTGATTGTCCAATGCGAAAAAGAATGAATCACATGATGGCTAGGATGCCTAAAGCAGAAAGCCATTGCTGTAAGTACGTCCCATATTAGCAATGGACGAAAGCTTTCATTTCAACCTTGAAGTCGGTCTCGGCGCCAGAAGTGACCTCTAAAGTGGCCACGTGACCATATCAGAGTGTGAGCACTCTAGAATCCGGGGGTGACGAGATTGAAACGAAAACCTCAAAAAGAGCGAAACGGTATAATTAGACAAGTGGACTGTAGTGTGTGGAAGATTATTTCATAATACATTTTGTACATGGACATTTGTACATGTAGATTCCCTTTTATGACTTTGGGAATACGCTTAGGTTGTTCTGATTAACGGTGTCTTGCCAGGCGCGAGAAATCTGGACTGATAAGCATTTACGCCGCATTTGTGTGATCTTGCCGAGCATCATTATCATCCGCCGTTCATTAGCGGCTTTAAAATTAGAAAAATAACATTTGTAGTTTACAAGTGCACTAATGGGCACGGTGTTGTGAAGTCCAGCAAGATCAATGCAGCATATAAGTACAGTACCAACCAACCCGGAAAGCGACAAATGTGTTGTATAATTAAAGGGGCTATGCTGACCCAGGATCGATTAGCTAGTGGTGAGGTGGGAGTGCCACCAGCCACCAGGAGACGACCACTAAAATTGGGCCAGGTCGATGCATGAAGAAACACACCGAGAGCCCCGAGCGCCTTGGCTTTTTGAGTGGTTCGAGGAAAAACGACAGAAGGAGGAGAAGGTTTGTATACATTTTGGTTGCCGCTAATCCTCTGAACTCTAGTTGGCACTCAACTCAGCAGGCTCACCAAATCAATGCCGGGGAGTGCGTTCGTATTGACTCGGTAAGGGCTGACGCCTCGCTTTTATACAACCATGGACCACAGGCGGCACGATGCAATCCCGGTACAGAAGACGGGGAGAACACCGCGTTAGGCGCCCATGGCCGCCAAATTTGGCCGCGTTCATATCATCATCCGTCTGCGGTGACGTGGTAACTAACGGTGTCAAAGCGACTCAACACGGCCCAGCGGTGGTCTTATGTAGGTCAATGATCAGCTGATCTCGAAAACGGCGACCGAACCACGTGGACGGGTCTATGCGCCTACGCGCCCATTGATTGTCTTCACACGGAGCATCAAAAGTCATCACATGTCGACCCGGCCGATAAATCAACCAGGCAATGAATTAACTCCATTGGTTGTGAGCGACAGAAGCACCAGTTTTATGTGCAGAGACGGACGCACCACCTCCACCGTGCACAGCCGACGCTAGGGTCACCACCCACGCTTTTACACGTGACTGGGACGCGGCGCCAACTGATTGGGTATCGGCAACGTGTCACAACAAGGCCTCTTTACACGCGACTAGCACTAACCGATAATGAACATAAAGTCCACTCACGGGCCACCCACAATGAAGTTTCAAGTGGATCCTTAATCGCGCGGCGTGAACACGGTTAATGATAAAATGATCGTTTAGATCAGCGCGTACGTGCTGAGTCAGGGCGATGAAACTTGGGTGGGTTATGTTATATTAAAATTTAGTTCTAATCAATAAGTCATTACAAATTACCATTGTGCTCATCCCGATTAAATCTCAGTTGGGCGTAATGATCATGTATTTTTTTTGTGTTGGAATTTGGATAAGGCCGAAAATAATTTTGCCGTTTTTATCTGTTCCTGTCCGTTAAGGTTGAGCATAGTCGATTGGCCTGCCATACTAAGCTCACCTACGGATCGTCAACACGTGATAGCACTTTTTCCATGTGCTTGGGGCGTTGAGTTGGAATCAAGTTCAATCAATGAAGATGGAACCTCATCCCGTGGCAATCCCTTTACACCGGTCTAATGTGCGCACGAGGGGTCGAATCCTGACAAAAACCTTCAAGTAATCGTTAAAGTGCACTCGATCAAGGACATAAAGTCAAAAGTTGAGATTACTGTGTAACGGTTTCTAGTTCCCCTGGCACCCTGGTTGGTTCGGGCTCTGGCAAAGACAACCAGCAGCAGTTATAGTCATATTGTTCAATTTGTTTTGATAAGGATTATTTCACAGTTTTCATATAATATTCAATTAATTTCAATATTTTTTCAATCCAGATTCAGCCACGCTGAACACTACGTATCCCTGACGATGGTCATTTCTATTGGTCTCTTTACAATTTTTCAATGAGTACCTACACCAACATAATGAGCCAAACGTCAACGGTGACGTAGATCAGGTGGCTGTGGTTGAATATCTCGAATTACACACATTACACGAGTGATTTTGATCAACTTAGTTGTTTTGCTTGAGTTTTCGAGGGAGTTGTTTTCTCCCTCCACATCGAAACTATGCAAGCAGCTATGTACTAAAACGTCATGTAAATGGCTATTATCGTTCCCGGTTTCAGTTAAGAATGTGCGGGATCCGTTCTAGTATTTCAATACTAGTTGTATGTCCGTTATAACTATTGTAGTAATAAGGTAAATGGTCGAATATGGTACAATTCAGTTGTTGGATTAATTTGGTAAGAAAGTAAGGTGAAAAGATATACTGACACGTTTGACTTAGAAGGCCTCGCGCGTGAAGCGGAGATTCGTAAGTCTGTTTCCAGCGACCTCTTCGGCCAAATTTCTGTTGAGTTGACGTCTCTTGCGTAACATAGCGCCTACAATGGCTCCGAGAACAGCGAGGACTAGACCGAGTGATAAACCAAGATACACCATCGTCGTATCGACTAAATCAGTGGTTAAGATAACGGACACTTGTGGGTAAAACTGACCTTCTTGAGCGATAGGCTGACTGACGGATTCCTTGAGAATATCAGACACTGCAACCATCAATGGACCCATGGTCAAAACTGTGTTTGAACCCATGGACTTATCGTGGATGAATTCACCATCATACGCCAGATCACGCTTCTGTCTTTCTTCACCTTTACCGTTGCAGTTGGTCTGAATTAACGATGTTATTTCTTCGCGCATATTTCGAATTCCTCTAATACTCTAAGACGTCTGCGTTTTAAGCTAATCCAACGGTACTAGTATTTGGAATAAAGTCACTTTATTCGGATCTGCTTAATTGTATGCTATTCTTACGGTCACTGTTGTGATTTCAGGCTCAATATCAAAGACAATTCCATGCTGTTTCTGTTTAGTCAATTTGTCACAAGTCAAAATGATCAACTTACATTAGCACCGGTGCAGACTTCGGAAGTCTTGTTGCAAACATCGACTTCGCAATGAAGAAAGATTGGGTCAGCACTCCAACGCCATTTAAACATTTGGAATTTAAATCGTGATTGGTGTGTTTGACCGTTCTGGTAGATCTGTACAGTCGGATCGTTATCAGCACAACTAGAATGACGGTGTTATGGACTCTGCTGACTAAGTAAACTTGTTTACCGGTTATCAATGAGATAATGTTTTGCTGTGGTTGGATCAGCGGGGTCACGCGTTTGTGTGGCGTAACATTGATCCATTGTAACGACCAGATGCGAATCCTGAACATCCTCAAGCTTGACTTCAGCATAGACGTAAGTGCCAATGCCGATGCTGGGCGAAGATGTGTATTCCTTATCCACGGCATAGGTGTTATCTTCATAGATGCTCATGGAAATTTTGAAGGAACCGCGCTCTGTAGCGTATTTGACGATACTACACAAACGTTAGTTGATTTGAGAGTGATGCCGAAGACTTACTTGTCATTGGATCTACCAATGTCATCCGCCGATAAATCTGTGGTGTACTCATCTTGATAAATACATTTGAAATCAAGCAGGACTAACTCGCGATCAATGTTGGTATTGTTGACCTCCGAGTTCCATACCACGGTGTTACTGAATGTGAAATCGTCGGCATTATCCTGAATATGATTGTTTAGTAAAGGTGTTATGTTTTTGTTTGATGTTGGCGAGCTCTCTGGTGAATTACACTCGCGTTTAACATTATCAAATGTTTAAGTACATGTTTCTTATTTGAAACAGACATTGTAGTGAACGTGAAAAACGAGTGTAATTGACATGGCTGGCCTTCTATCGTTATGTTAATTCACTTACACTGCTGAGCAATTCCGTTCCGCAACCACCGAATGGTGCCCTGAGTTTGAGCTTATATGTATCATCAACTAGCTGTGCTTGGCAGGAGTCTCCCGAGGAAGACTCACTTTGACTGTCTGTGTTTCCGAAGTAGATGAAGTCTTCGTTCAATTCGAGCTTGAGTTCTTCTACTATACCGGAATCGATGGTGATAGTTATTTCATCGTCACCGCACACGACAGTGGGGCCGGGATGACCGCAGTTAGTGCCAACCCAACCTTCGTCGCATTCGCACCAGTACCCAGTTTGATAGAGATCACTGGGGACGCAGAAACCTTTGTTGTTGCATGTGATTCCATCGCACGCATCATTGGAGGTTGCTTGGGCTATAATGGAATGTTAGTCCAGGAAGTGGGCAACACACGTTCAGCGCAGATAAGTTTCTGTTTAGTCAACATAACACCTGCCCTGTAAGCAAAGCTTTACAAAGTCGCCGGTCTGTTGACTAGATAGACTAATCTGTGTGTTCGAAAGTGTTCAAATCTAAAGTCGTCGTATTTACCTTGTGCGGATCCGAGAATTGCCAGCGCCAGAATGAGATAAGTGCTCGTAGCATTCAGTATCATTCTAATCAATCATTTAGTAATCACGTCAAAAAATAAAACCAAAAAGTGTATGTCATGTCATATCATGTTTTAAAATTACTCGTACCGTGGGAGATTCCAAGATTTAAGATTTTTGCGGTCGTATCGGTCATCGTCCTGGCCGTTCTTTTTTAAATCTTCTTCGCTAGAAATCCTGCTTGTGGATCCTTCGCTTGAAGATTTTATAAGAGCTGACCGTCAGTAGACGGTCTTTTAGATTGGTTGAAAAAGAAGCAGGTCAAACTAGGGTTCTAATGCTTCGAAACTAATCGATCATGATTTCGAGCGCGTGAATCACATTTGACTCTAGTCTAGTTCAACGTCGGCGGCCGACTCAGAGCGAAGCGGCGAACGTGAATGTGTCTGTTTATAATAATTATGTTATTCGAAGCTAGTGTCGCCTTCATCCCTCACTCTCACTCTCTCAAGCTCTTTGCTTGCCTTAGCATAGAGCCGAAACTATTTGGCGTCGGGCCAAGCCGGGCTGAGGCGATTGCCTAATCCGTGTTCCAACCTCATTTTTTTCTACACGCGCTTTACTCGGCTGAATATGCCGCTCGTGTTCTGTTGAATCAAAATCATGCTCGTTTCTCTAATAAATGTGTGTGTGTGTGTTCCAACCAATGTTCCTTTTTTATATACTTTGTTTCTCCAAAATAGTTGTTTATCTCCCTTTGATTTGACGAGGGAGACATTACAGGCAAAAACCACTAATGGTCATCTTCTGTTGAACTGTATGGAAAATCTCGGTATATATTGTGATGTGTTTCTCTTATTGATCAGTTGTTTTTGTTCTTATTCTTCGATGAAAAAAAATAAGAAAATTCTCTGTGTGTATGTGTGTTGATTGAAACTGTGTAATTCGAAATAATCTGTGATGTTACTAAAAATCAGTATTGAAAAAATCGCGACTGATGAGAAAATAGTCGCTAAAATCGGAAAGACGCTCTGTGTAATTCGTAGCGTCTTTGTCCGTCCTTGTTACAAAACCTTCAGCAGCAAAAGGGCCCCGCGCGGTCCGGGCCTAACTTTCAAACCGGTTTGTCACTGCCACTAGGAGTGCACCACCACGCCGCCCCACCGTCAGATCTAGCCCCGTTGATTGGTCAGTGGGGTGAGGGGGATGGCGCGGATTGGTGCGAGCACCACCGCCGCCGGGTCAAACACCACACGACGCAGCGAGATAGGTGGGCGGAGGAGGGAGGAACACTAACACCGCACGCAATACAACTTACTGACCAAATGCGTCAAAACTACACTCGCATCATGATCCGTGTACATGCTCTCGGCATCACCCTCCACCTCTCCCTCTCTCTCTCAATTCGAAATTCCCCCAAAGCCTTATTTTTCGTAATTTTTTTTAGGTGGAGACAAACAATACTAAGAAACAAATAAATAACCTGGGCACAAAGGTCACGCCGAACTCGCGCTCTCGTAGAGCTCTGCCCAGATTTAAACTACATTCGAACAAATCGGGGTGTGTGAAAGTTTAATCATGATTTTTAAAATAATGCGAAAGTGGGTCTAATCAAATTAGGGCATTATTTAGAATTCTGCATTGAACAGCCAAACAATATACATCTGGAGACAAGGTGACACTTAACACTCAACATAATTCACTTCAAGTTCGATTCCACATTGAATAATACACAGACACACTCACACACACACAGATTGGATTATTTTAGGAACACGATTGGAACAACTTATTTTTAGCAGCGAAAAACTATCATTGATTGACCTATGACCCCCGGGTGACACACGGACACACCGCCAGTAGTTTTTAATTATATGATATGACATGGAATACACGTGTATGTGTGGCTAACACGTATGCAAATGAGTAAAAAAATCGTTTGTTGTACTTACCAATACAGTTCACGGATAAGAATGAAAATTATTCTGTTTATGAATAACTTTTCAATGCCAGAACAAGACATAAATTCTTAATCTTCTGACAGGGTAGATTTCTCTTGAGTGATTTTTTTCTCTCTCAGTTGATTCGTGTGTTGTTTTTTTCGGTTGTTGTTCTTTATGTCCAAGTTGATTCAAGTATTTAAGTTGATTTGACGTAAAAAGTGTGTGTGAAATACAAAAATTGATGTAAAAAATTGAAGTATAAAAAACTGTACAAAATTAGCGTGCTAAACGTATAAAATCTTCGTAAGTGTTTGTTTGAGTTGTTGTCGTAATTGACTCTGTTTCAGTTCGTTCAGTTTTCTGTCCTTTTAATCGGCTGTGACAAACTCTCGTTTGTCATTTATTTTCTTCGTAGTCGAAATTTCTCGTTTAGTTGTCCGATTTTTAGACCCCGAGCATAGTTGTAAAAAAGGGCACGCTTAAAGGGGTTAACTTTTCATGTAGAGACAGAAGAAAGAAATATTAACACCACATTGGGGCGGTTGGGCTCGGTGGCGGTCACGTGACTTGCTGTCAGAATGTTGGCGATCACGTGACCCAAGCTCCGACCCTTCTCCCATCCCGCCACCACCATCCATATACGCTACGTTATTCGAGTCATAGCCGGGGGCGGCGCGGGTGATGAGAATACAATCAAACATACTAGTACGACTCACGCCTGCCTCACCCGTTGACATTTTCAGCACAAAGAACGCTCTAGGAAAGGAGCAGATAAGCACCAACTAAGGTGAACGTAAACACCACTATTGCCTATAGCAGAAGCAACTCAATTCCTATTTTTCATCTGCTTGATATCGACATCGTCCGTCTCTAAAATAGATACTTGTTAGACTAGGGTCAGCAGTTTATATAACCACAACGATCGCCGGAAAACATTGAAAACTATTTCTCACACGATAAAGTAGCATATAAATTTTATGTTTCCGGACTTGTGCTTCGAGATCGTGTTTTATTTGGCTCATAAATAGAATGCATCACAACATACAAATAGTAGGGTGACGTATGATTAGTACTTGTTGAACATGATCATATTATGGAACAATTAGACATGTGAAACGCATTTGTTGTCAGTTTACCATCCGGCTCTAACCCAAGTTCAAATGTCGTTAACAATTCTTTAGACCTTTTAAAATGTACTGAATTACTGTTTGATGATTGTGGAGCGATTACCCAGTGACAAGGTTAACTTCTAATGGCTCGTCAGGAATGTCGGCTCAGTTCACCAAAGACTGACAGACCTACAATTTCGCGTATAAGTTTATTTAGAAGAACGTTGCTGGTCTTAGACAAACATCAATTAGACGTGAGACATGTAATTATCGCCCTACACGTTCGATGCTACACTTCTCCTGTAGTGACCGACTCCCTACTCGCTCCGTGCCTTCAGCTTGATGGGCTTAGCTTATAAATGCAGTTCACCTTGTCAACGGGGTTATTGTGGACCATTTCGTTACTCTTGTCAAGTATAGGCACCCTCAAACGCTTCTTGATTTTGTTCACAATATACAATCAGTCTTTTCACTCCAAATTTAGAACTATCAACATCGAGAAGACCTTTAGATGGCCTAAGAACGGACGATGTAATCACTTCACCGCGCGTGGTCGGTCAAGGTGGTATTGGTAAGGTCAGGTCGAACTAACGACAAGTAAATCTATCTTCACTAAGCCATTTACGAAACAACTGTAACGTCATAAATTGTGTGTGACCAACTCACATGTGACATAAGGTTTAGTTTGCCGGTTAAACAGTTATAACAACATAAAACCTTTTCTAATGCATTCTAAACCCATGTGCTCTAACTTCACTCTGTTAACCAATTACTAAAATTTCATGCTGGCTGAGCTGGAGCACCAGTTGCCGATAATAATCAGGTGACAATTCACAGTTTGAACTATTCGCTACTAGAATTGTGCAACATACATTTAGCAGCGTGGCGGTGAGTTTTCCGTGAAGCCCGGTAAGTCTAGTAATTTTTGGTAAACCGCGCTGTAAATATATTTAGACGTCACCCTCGGATATCTTATTATAATCTCATAATCTGCTAAAGGCGTGTTCATTAACTAAATCTACTCAATAATTAAACTCGATCTATATCATATGCGCTTCGTCATAACTAGGTGTCCGCCGATCCAGTTTCTCTTCGTTATTTTCACTTACTTGCATCCGCTTTCTGTCTACTGCGTTTTATCGTTTAACTGTAAGGTGACCCATTGTGTTAATCGGTACATCTTCACGTCACCCGACAACGGAAGTGAGTGAGGAAAATCGTAAACATAGTGAATAGTGCAAACCTCAAGCGGTGTGTCGGAAGCAGTCCTTATTATAGGTGACACAAATAACTTCTGATGATGTCACTTTGAGTACAGTTGTTAGGTACGGATGAAGAATATTGAAGACAATTATGACGCTTATGCCTTCAGCTTGTCGCCAAGACAGATTTTGTCGTCTAGATTGGCGAAGCTGGGGGTTTATCAATCTTGCAACTTGGAACACTGAATGAGAAGCTTGAGCCAGATGGTTTTAGATATAGGCTATTTGAAATAAAGTACAATAGTTATTCTTACAGGTGGCTTCACTGAACAGACAAAAGTTACCAGTTTGAGAAGCTCAAACATAAAGTACAAAGGTGGCGTGACGTTTGCGAAATACTGCTCATCCAAATAATATGGCCTATATGTATGTCTTTAGTACTGATGGACTCCTGCCTAAGTCCCTGATTCGGATAAAAATCAAGGTTTAACGTCACGAATTATCAATGACGTTTATTTTGCTGATGACGTCTTCCATGTTCAATTTTATTATCAAAACCGAAATTCCGGATATAACATCAAAAGTCGTCTTCTTCTGGACAGGTGAGGCATGGTTTTTTGCTGGTTTTCTCATGGCACGATTTCAAGTTTTGATGACGATGAGAGTCTGTGACATAGGTTATAGTTTCAATTGAGTTACAGTTGTGAGAATTACCTGATAGGAACCACTGAAGAACCCGAGCTGGTGAAATAAGTTTGCAGTTTAGCTTGTCACCGTCACGCAGCTCGACAGGGCGAATGTACATGTACCCATCGACGAAGCTCATTTCGGAGCGTCTATACGACCACTCAGCATCGTCTGAAAGTGCGTTACTGATCAAAGGCCTGACACGTTAATTCGGGCCGAAAGTTCATTTCGTTTGGTGAAGAGTTAGTTGACTTACCGGATGTGATTATCGCGTCAGCTGCAATCATTTCACAAGAGTGGACACTATAAAATGTCATTTGCCTATCGTTGAGGTACTCTAACGTCTCAGTGACAATTTCTTCTTGAATTTCGCGACACCCAATATGCTCACTTTTTAGTATCGCTCATCATTATGTTGACATGGTTAGATCTTACTTTGGCGAGAATACTTTCGTCATATATTCGAGTGAAACCAGGCCACTGCCAGATTGAACATATCGCTCATCGGGTGATTTATCGACTTGCGAGAAAATGTTCATGTACAACCCATCAATTGATTGCTCGACCGTTTTTATATCGTCAACAAAGGTATGTTGAAGCAGTCGCTCGTAGGCTGGGTCATCAACGTAGCTAAGTATGCCGGTTTGTATGGCTTCAGCAAGGGACTGGTCGCGTCTTTCCCCGGACTCCATCTTGCGTAAGGTGTTCATTCCCTGAAATGATTTTGTTATTCACGGAAAGGATGACGAATGATGGTGAACGCCAGATGCTTGTCCAACATAGATTTGTACATATAAATCACAGTTTTGGATGGAGCAAAACACATCGAGACTAATCCTGAAAATGAATAAATATCTTATCTTGGCCCAAATTGTAAGTAGCAATAGAAGTATGAAAAAAGTAAAGCTTTAGGTTATCGCCGAAAACAACCGGCATTCATCTGGTGTGAATGAGTTCTATCCAGGTAGTAATTCGCATCATGACTTATTTTTTATCAAATAAAAGAGTTTGGCGGATCAACAACGGATGATGCCCTGGTCTATTTGAAAGCAGTAACTGGCTCAGCTATTAATGACCTATTGAAATGTAAGCAATGACACGTGTAACCGTGGAAAACTTTACGAAAAAATCTTAGATGATTGCATGTTGAAAAGCCAACCACGCCACAATCTTTCACAAAAATGGCTGCGAATGCTTGAATTTAACTTTCGAAATAATCGCGAGTGGAAAAAACGAACCGAAAATGAACAAAAAACAGTGAAACACTGTGGCACAGTTAACCCGAATCCGACGCTGGGCGCTGATATCATTCACGTCATGCTGACATTTCATCACGAGCATTTGTCGCCGCTTCAACAACTTGAGTTGATGGGCAGCGTGTTTGTCAGGGTGATCAAGCTCAAGTATGATTGCTATACGTCTGTTGCCGATCGACGATTAAAAAAGTTCTCGTCAATGATGAACTCAATTCTACGAACTGATCGTGTGTCGGGCGATTATTGCCCATAATGATTATTTTCAAAAATTGTTGATAAGCTGTGTATTAATAAAATCTGACCTTGATAAAGTCTTGCGCTTCTTGTGTGTTGCGCCGTTTCCCCACACTATTCGCATCAATAAAATTCGTCAAACCGCGCAGTAATGACCGGAAGATGACTCGGCGACGGTTTTTGGTGTCGATATCCAATTCATATAAGAACGAAAATGGCTTGGTTGCGTCAGACCACTTTCGCACGTTCGAATGGGCGAAAAATTGCAGATTCAAGTTTCGTGGGAAGGGCGCGAACGAGTTCATGTAACTGAGCGCATCCTCTTCGTGAGCAATTGTGTAATACCCGTCATACTCGGCTAAAGTTGACGATTAGTTGAGCTTGCCGCCATTTGCAATCTATGTTGGCATTTTTAAACTTACCAATGAGTGAGTAAATGTCCATCGGGAGTGATGGCGCATACTTGGACACATATCCCATCTCAGTCAAAACGGTCACACTAGGCGTGTAGTCAGCATCACGATAACACTTTTCAAGTGGGTCACATATGTCAGCACCTTGACAGAACAGAACGTTGAATCCACTGGCAGCTGAGGCGGATGGGTTCTTTGAATTGCAAAATTAAAAGCCCCCGCAAAATTAAAAGATCGCTTTCACCGTATATGTTTGCTTCTAATGTAAAGTGCCTGAATGTTATCCTAGCAATGATTTTTTCACAAAAAGAATCGTCAATATGGCGAACCCTAACTGGATTCGCGTTCAACTCAGCAAAGGTGTCCTCGACCACGTTGCGAATGTCGTTACAAATTAAGTCTTCCCCGTTACGGCCCAGTGTATCGTCAATTCGCACCAGATCTTTAGGCTTGGAATTGACAAACGGTCGTTACTTGTCGCTATAATTCCTAGCATATGGTATTAAGTATACAGTAGTGACATTTAAAATGATCGCAACCCCGGTAGCTGGATTGAACTCGCCAAGTTCGTACTCATTGAGAATAAAATCGGCAAAGTATTCGTATCCGTCTTTACTGTAATAATTGCCATTTTCGGCAACACCACCCAAAATCAGTATTGACGTGGTATTACAGTTGATACATTGTACGCCGCCGTCATCGTCGCCATCGTCTCTATTGGCTAGTGCTAATGCCGGTAGTAAAGATTTTAAAAGCATTTTAATGAAATTAATGAAAGTGAAAAAAACGTGACATAATCATCAAAACATGTGACAGGTTTCTCATGGATTTCGAATTCAAATGGGAGTGACTTTGTATACAACAAATCGGCGTTTTGACACAGAAATCGTTTTTAGATGGCATCATATCATTTTTAATGACTGTGTTGAGTTTCTACTTGTAAAATTAAACTTATGTTTGAAGTGACAAATATTATTTTTGATTGACAACGGCACATGAACTCAGATGGGGTTATGGAAGTTCTCAGACTCAACAGTTTACAAACGATGAAACGCAGGAAGAACCACGTGTTTCTTGGCTTAATAATGTTCTACATTGTACCTTTACACGTCATTGAGTTGGTGCAGTGTCTTGGTTGGAGAGGGACGGAAATATTACTGTGATGCAAGAAAAGTGCATAGTGCAGTAATACGCGTTTAATGGCCCGGTCCAGACGGACTTTAAGTACACACTCCCCACACAGGGACACGTTCAATGATTTTCGTCGTCCTCGATATTTTATTGTACACTTCAAGCTAGCTATTTATAAATCTTGGCACATCTTGAAACTGGACTGATAATGTCACATTTGACTTGTGTGATGTTATAACTTATAAGCGCAACTTTAAAATGGCTTGTTCGTTTTATCGCGTCTTCTTGACGAGTTGCGAGAATCGTGATGAACATGACATGAGATATGGTGCATGGAGGAAATGAGCTCGGCGCCACCATCATCATCATCATTCTATCCCTCCGCGAGCTCAAGAATTAAAAACCAAAATTTGATATATAAATCAGAAGCAGCCATCTTGACTGAGGAAATCGAAATACTCGACTTTTGGCGAAAGAGAAATTAATATGGCACTATCAAAGTAAGTTTTTAGCTCGCTGGAGCAGTTTTAAATAGTACTCTTATGGCGATTACTTCTTTTCGCGTGAACAGTTAAATAATGTTTGAGGGATGTTGTATAGTCTTTACATAACAGACGATTCATTGCGTCACTGACCCCGCTGGTTTTTAAACCAGCAAGCTGTAACTCCAAATCAGCAAAAACCTGCTCGGCTGTTCTATAAATATTAGCCACCAAGTCTGTTTTCATTATTACGTACTTTCTGGTATCAAGAAACTAGTCCAGCGTCTCATTTAAACTTTCATTTACTGCTTATGACGCAATTAATAGTCTGAAGCGTCATTATAGTATCGATTTAAATAAAACATCTTTTATTTCAGATTAGTCGCCCTATCTGGCCTGTGCCAAGGGATCACTTTGGATCATGACGAGTTTTCAATCAACTTGTTGCCTTCTCAAGTGAACATTCAAACTGTACAAGTTATCGATGAAACACCAGCCGATTTGCTCGACATGATCGAGCAGAAAACCAAAGATAAGCCGTATCTGAAGTACTACTACTCGAGCGAAAAATTTGTCCCCACGCAAGAACTGAATGTTGTCTGTAAGTTCCCGTTTTATATGAGACGACATATTTCAAATAATTTATAGACTTAAACGGTATGAAGTTTTTCCAACAGGGTGGCGAAAATCAGCCGGAAATTAAAAACTGGTGGACTGCGGACACACGTTCGGCCAATAAGGTCCAATGTGAGGGGCGACTCGACCAGAAGCTCTATCAAATGGAGCATCGTGTCGACAAAACATCGACAAGTACAATGGCAAATGATTTTATCACGTTCGATCAAACGGGCACAGATCCAGCCGCCGCACCAGACCGACTCGGTGGTGGCGGAGGAGGAAGGGGAAGCCGACCAACACCAAAGCGTAAGGCGGCACGCCAAGCGGTACCACAGGACAGCTTTGATTTTGCCCGAACCGGAGGGGACTTGTTGTCAGCCAGTGGAATTGACTTAGCGGCTCTTTTTGGTGACTCGGCAGGTGTTACTGCCGACGGTGGAGTCGTTAATGCTGATGTGTCAAGTACGACAAGTCAAACCACCACTACAACGACTACGGACACATCGGCGGTAGTTATTGAGGTATGATTTAAGTTTCATTTTCAGTATTAACATGAATAGACACGCTTCCCGAAAATCGGATGCTGTAATGGTGTGCCGTACAATTCCAGCAAACGTTGCTGTTGCCGCCGCGTCGCTTTTGACAAGGATGCGAAGTTCTGTTGTGCCATTAACGTGAGTTCCCATTTGTTTACGTGCCACGCATCATCCATTGCACATCTTAGGGCTGCCAAAAGTTCAAAGTCTTTGATAAGGCTGACCCAAAGAACTATGACTTGTGCCGCGGCCTGAGTGGACTGGTCGTTCAGGAGTATGGCTACCGTGGCCTGTTTGATGGCGAGCCAAACTTGGCAAAGGCGCAGAAACCGCGAAGACCGTCTGTATAAAGAGTCTGTATCCACTTGGTGTCTATCTTCCCACTGGCTGTACATATATTGCGCTTGCTCTAATACAAAGCACGCTTTTTCGAGTAATTTTATTGTAACAGAAACTCATTTTTTGTCTTTATCAGATGGCATGCTAAGTCGTAATCTTAATCGTGGCGAGTCACTAGAAAAGTGATTAGGCAACGTTGAAAAGAAGGGGATTAGCCGCGCGTTAAAACATTAGCTTTTCTAAAAACCTGGTTGAAGATTGCGGACCGGTCGCAATTGACGATACTGATGACGTCGATGTCGTCGATCGCAGCTGAACATCACTCAGCTGACTAATCGAGGGCGCCACTTTTTCGTGGGGTCGAGAGTTTTTGCGCCGTTGCGGGTTAATTTTGAGCCGGATCCCGCTAAACGAGTTCTCGCTCTCGACGCTGGTAACGCTTTCGGAGCGTACATGCTGGTACTGTGGTGGCTGGTACTGAGGTGGCGGCGGAGGAGCGGTGGTGACGGGCTCGCTTTGTGAGTGATGTGATTAGACGATGTAATGAAAATAAAACGACGTGATAATGATAAGAACCCTAATCGCGCCTTTGTTTTGATTTGCTGGAGGAGAAATCGAAATGTTCTGTACGCGATGTCGGACTTCGGGAGTGATGTGATTGATTTTATCATAAGGTGAGAGTTACCTTTGGATTTGAAAGGAAGAATAGGGATGAGTGGGCTCAACTGGAATGCGTCGAATTTGATTTATTTGCGTCTTGGTATTATTGTTGGACTGGTCCAAGCTGTTAATTTGCGTACTAGAAAACCATTATGTCTATGTCACATTTGAGAAAAGCAAGGCGGAGGCAAGGCAATAAAGGTGTAATACCTTGAGATAAAGCGCGGATGAGCAGTGTCATGCAAATCTAACCGTGGCCGATGATGAGGTTGATTCCGCGTCAATTGTGTCTCATTCTGATCCGTATTGATCACCATTGAATTCTGTGAATTAACACGACGATTCGTCTTATCTCCTGCCGATTCGGGTCGGACCGGTTTTGTCAGGCTCATCTTTAACCAGGACTGGGCATGTAATCACGTTTTAAAATGAAATGGAACTAAGCGACGATAAACTTGCCGATAAGTGTGGATTATGTTCCAAACTCGCTCCAATATAAAATTAAAAATCAACACAAAACTCATTTGATCAACCCTAGCTGAGAGGATAAAGAAGTTCCCGACGAGGACTTGCGCAGGTTGTGCTCCATAGTGGACGGGTCGACATCCAGGTAGAGTGGCGCCCGACCACTGCTTTCCGATGTCGTGGAGCTTGTTGATGAGAGTTTGTTGATTTTGCGAGCAAATCGTGGCGAACAACTAAATGGATGAATAAATGGCGGGCAAACAATAACACTTCAAAAGTTGTTTGTTTGCCAACACTTTGCGCATACATGGATATTAGCGGCCCTTTCACTGATACGCCGACATAACATTATCATTATTATTATGTGTCATAAATGATGACATCAACCAGTGGGTCCGTATATCATCACGCGTGGATTGGTTTTAAAATAATAATTGTTCTTTCAACAAGCCTTCAACTAACTGCATAAACTGTGTCAATTTTATGCTTCGGGACAAAATCACTTCGTTATAGTTGCCTTGGTGAGTACACGGCTTGTCGTGGTAGCGGTAACCGCTCTTCGAGACTTTCTCTTCTAATCGTAGCTAACCTGTCCGGTTTGATGTAAACTGGTCGACCATGACCATCAAAGGCCGATGTACCAGTTTGAAGGCTGTGCTGGCGGTTGACGACAGGCTTTTTAGTCTTTTAGTGGATCACCAAAATGAAGTGGGACACTTGATGCATGATTTAAGTAAACGTTAAGTTATCGTTAAGTCAATGATAAACTGAGTGGGACACCGAGGGATAGGTTTCTAATGATGTTTTCGAGCTTGTACATTACACCGTGATTCACGAGTAAAAACGCAAACTGTGTAAAGTCATAAATGAATAACGGTCATTTGACCTCCTTATTAATGCCTTCTACCGGTGAACCAACGTGCCTGACTCCATCCGGGTTCCGATTGTTTGGACGGTATGTATGGCTCCGTCGCTTGCGTTAGTGATTTCGACTTCTGGTTCATTACAATTCGGTGCTCATTGTCCGAATCGTCCGAGCTGATCCGAAAGTCCGGATAACCAGCGCCATCATGACCAGGGCGACGTTGATTGTGAAACTTTTGGGTGTGTTGGGCCCTTACTTTGCGTGTCACTGCCGGTGTAGATGGTACAGATTGGCGAGAGTATTCTTTAAATACACTATCAGTTTCTGCTACGTAAATCCGTTCAGCTTGTCCAGCTTTCTTGGTTTAACTACGAACCTGAATCGCATGACTCATATCCCGATGTCACTCTAATAAAAGTGTCCTGCATGTTTTCCGAGTTATCATACGACGAAGGCGTTGTCGGCTCCGATCCTTGCGGCACCGAATCGCGATCATCTGACAGCAGCGAGTTGATCGACACACGCTCATTATCATCTATTTCATCTATTGGCAACAAAAGTCAACATAAGGTATTCTTGGATTATTTACCGATATTCACCGGCGTCGTATGACCAATTGTGCTGTGTCCACTGCTCCCGCTGAAATTTGATTTGAAGGAGTCCGGCGGCGATCCCGATGATTCTGTCTATGTTCGGGATCGCCAAATAATCAAAATTGGAATGAGCTAACGTATCATTTCATTTCGAGGGCAAAATGAACGTGACAATTCGGCAATCCCTGGTCTGCGTCGTTTTACTGGACATAATTGGGCCCGAGTTCACTTGAACTCTGACCCCTCGCTTTGGCTTGTTAAGGATCGACGTAATCTGTTGCTCAAGGCAGCTGACTTGTTTCTGCAAAAGAAGTACTTGTTCGCGTAACTTTTCTTCTTCTATTGTCTTTGGTATACCATCACCAACTGGCGACTGTGCCGAGACTTGACTCAATGAAGTGCTTGACGACGACGGTGTCAAACCTATTTATTACCATTTATGTCTATTTAGCGCAGTTGCTATGTACCTTGTTGACGTATATAGCGAACTCCGTTCTGCTCGTTTGTCGCCATCGTCAAATTCTCGCACGAATGATTTTTGCTGTAATCGGCCGTCGAGTTTTCGAACACTTCGTAACAAGTTGGTTACTTCCTGTAAAATCTTTTTTACCTTGTTGTTCCGTGCCAGATGGGCCTCTGATGATGGTCTTGACGTCATGAACTTGGATCGTTTCGTTTGATGTTGATTTTTGTCGCGTGTACTTATAGCATGGTGTGCCCTTATTCGCGCCTTCATTACCGTGGTTGAGAATATCGCCGATTTCCTTTGGAATAACGATCGATTGATTCATGCCGGAGATCGCTGGCCCAACTATGCCAACGGAAGCCTTGCGGGACGAACCACCGATTTCAGCTTCGCCCTCAATGTACGGTTTGTTTCCGCTTCGTTTATTGCCAGGTGTGTAGTGGACCATGTGTTTCTGAAAGGCTGGGCTGAAGAAATTGCCGTCGATATTGGCTATTGCCGGCGAGTGAGGCGGCGTTCCCACGGAGCGCTTTTTCCCAACCAAGTACTTTTGCGCTTTCAATGTCGATGTCGATGAGCCTGGCGCGCTTGAAATCGAACTGATCGAACAATTCGAGCCAAATTTGTTGCGCTGCGTCTCATCATGTTCCGTTACTTCATACGCATGATGCAGTTCTGATGGCGGTGTGAAATTGTTCAACGAGCCATATGACGAGCCATGGGTAAGCGTGGACGCGGTCGATGTTGGCAATGGACGACCGCTAACGGATTCAATCATCGCACGTACTGATTCTCCGGCGCCCTCACCAACGCCTGAGAACTTGAATTTTTGGGAGTAGTTATGCTCCTCGATTTGGGCGACGCCGTAAAAGCCATGCTGTTTGGCCGCCTCGCGTTGTGCATTCTCCCATTGTTGGACTTTGCGCTCGCGTTCCGACACAGCCTGTTCGCGTTCTTTGACGTAAAATTGGGATCGACATATGGTTCACTTTTTAGAGTTATATTATATAATTAATTAGGATTTGATTAGGATTCGATGAGGATTTGAAGAACGTTTACGGCGTGGGGGTTATATAACATTGCACAAAAAAAACTACAGAAGGCAAATGATTTCGATCCCTGGACAGAAGAGTGCTGCTCGGTCCGTAACGAATCCATCAAGTCCTCATATTCATCTTCCCAATCTTCTTTGTCAATCATGAACTTATCTGCATCGCGATGCAAAGTTCCATCTTCACTCAACCGGTCTAAAATCTTTAGCACGGCGCCGACATCCATGCGTTTCCGCGGATCATGATCCCAGCATGACTGGATCAACTGACGTATGGCCTCTGGCGCTGAGTCAGGAATGGGTGGACGCTGTTTCTTCTCCACTACCATCCACGCCACCTGAAAACCCTCCATGCCTTTAAAAGGCACCTCTTTGGTGAGCATCTCCCAGAGGAGGACGCCAAAGGAGTAAACGTCGCATGATTCGTTTGATTTCAAGCCTTTCAATCGACATTAAAATAATTATTCTTTGGAATCCGGTATCATTAAAAATAAATTATGTTCGAATATCTTTCCTTGGATTACTTCGGGCGCCATCCACGGGAATGTGCCCACCAATGTCATCGTTGCTGTCTGCGCCATAAAACGCGAAGCACCAAAATCACAAAGTTTAAGCGTTTGATCCGCCGAAATAACGACGTTCTTCGACTTCAAGTCTCGATGTATCACTTTGCATGGGGCGTCAGTGTGCAAGTATTGGACGCCACGTGCAATATGCCGACTCCAGTCCAACAGGACGGCGGCATTCATCTTTTCGGCTCCGGGAGATTGTAGAAAACTGTACAAACTACCGAAAGGCGCCAACTCAATGATCAGTGAAAAGTTGCCAGGCTGGTTGCAGCAGCCATAGAACTCAATGATGTTCTCGTGCTTGAGCATAGCCAATATGTTGGCTTCTTTTTCCATGGTAAGCAGTTTTTTGATAGCAACTTCCATGTTTTGTGATTTCCACTTGCCACGATAGACTGAGCCATAGCTGCCAGAGCCAATTGGCTCAACCAGCTCGATGTCGTCTGGCTCGATTTCGTTAACATGCTGTAAGCATAATCACCAAACTGCAATTAATTACCTCGGCTCGACTGTAAAAACGCTCTGTCTCTAATAAAGGTGACTATTCCTGATCGGTCTCAGTCATGGTTCAAGTCTGACCCCTTTTCGGCATAAATTATAAATCGAAAATTGGTCCAATTATCCGAGAATCCTGATCCCTTTCTCTATCTCTCTTTGCTCTTAATGATGAGTGTGTTCTCTATAACCGCACAATTGAGCGTTGTTGGCCTTAGTAGTGATACGACCAATGCTCTTAGTCTTAGGGCTCTTGTCACTCTCTTGCTCTAATATGAGTAATAACCTAATGCAGCTAAGAGTATCTAGTCGAGAGTGAAAGAATTCACACGATCGCATGCACACACATACACACGCGACAAATGCTGTTTTATAACGAAATGGGGCACTTGACCTTCGACTTACAAACCGTGTCAGATGGCTGAGGGGATGGAAGTGTGGGAACCCGAACTGGCGGAATGCTGAATCAACAGCTGACAAACAGGGTTCGGGGCGAAGTGCACGTAAGCTCACATATCCACGTACAATGAGGTGATTATTACCCCCAAAGTGGTAGAATGCAGGTGCACCCTGCATCAATGATGAACTCAAAGCAAATACCGCAGCTGATCGGTTAATGCTGCTTCCGGCACCGGACAAAGATTTTATGTGAATATGGTGTATATAGTTTACTTTGCGGACGTACTTATCACCGGCTG